>NW_006498507.1:3136091-3147130 GCF_000471905.2 Amborella trichopoda | reverse complement strand
GAGAGAGAGAGAGAGATTAAATTCTTGTCCTGCAAACTCCCTTGCAAATGCATGGGGAAAAGGAAAACCACGAGGTTATGTGTGTTTCACCTTCTGAATTGGCATTTGATGTTGCGAAGAGGGAGACGAGGAGTACAATTAGAGCCCAATAACCCATTATTGAACCAGTGAGGAAAGTAGAAGTCTAGAGAGAGAAAGTCTAGAGAAAGAAAATAGTAATATGGATTTTTTGTTGGGTGGAACTACAAACTTGAAGAGTGAGAATTTATATGGAAATTTCAACATGGATTTGGAAATCATCAGGAAAGGAGACGGAAATTCTCAATTGATTTTTCAAAGTTGAATAGTCAACTGTTGACCTCCACCGCTAGGCACAGACCTTAGGTTAAAGGCATACCATACACCGGTGGTGTAGGGGGTATGATACAAAACAGCGCATGCACCGTCTTTTTCCGATGATGGTTGGTGGAGATTAATCGTGAAAGAGCGTAAGTGTTGATGAGTACGAATTAAAGTCAATCTCTGCCGTTCGATCATTCACAGATGCTATACGACAGTTATGTGTGTGCTATAATTTTCCTAATTTACTAAGTGTGAGTTCCTGAGATATGCCCAAAGCCCAATTGGTACGTGATACGAATTCTCTCCATTATTTCGATAGCGCAGGAATCTCTAGTCCTTTTTCCTTCAATAAGGATGTCACAATCTTAAACTTTCAAAAAAAATAAAAAACTCTTTATAGTATGATGGTCCATAAAGATATATTGGTCCTTAAGGTCCATCACTACTTGTACATCTTCCTACCCTTTACTTTTTTTATCTTTACCACGTACCCTTTACTTTTTCTTATCTTGACCACGCGCTTTCTTGACCACGTGCTTTACTGGGCGTGGCTGCTAAACATTAGAGGTTTACTGTTAATGCTAGACCTCATGTATGACGTAAAAGTGTTTTAAATAAATTAAATAAGACATAAGGTAAGAGGTAGCCTAGCGACTCTTTTTTCGTTTTTTTTTTTATAAAGTGAGCTCCTCTCTCTAGTTGAAATTTTTATCGAAAGCTTCTTTTCAAATATTTTAAGTAAGTAATTTTATTATTTTAAAAAATAATCTGTTCTTTTTAAAAATAAAATGAAATAATTACTTCTGCTTATTATCTTGAATTTTAGGTGTGATAAATTTTATGTGCACATGACTTTATTATTTTGAAAAATAATCTTTTTAATAAAATTATGATATTTTATCTATGTTAGAAATTTTAAATGCTGTAAATTCTTAGAAATAAATTTATTTTTCTTGTCTATTGTTAGAGAATTTTAGATACAGTAAAATTATTAGAAATAAATGTAATATTTCTGCTTTTAGTAAAATTGTGAGATTTCTTTCTACTGTTTTTGAATTTTATTTAGACATTGTAAAATTCATATGCAAATGACTGCCTTATTATTTGAAAACTGACATTTTTGCATTTCATTATAACCTTGTATGTGAAACGTTTATTTGCGAATTGACATATCATATATTGTGATAATTCCTTATTCTTGGATTTCTATAAGAGTTTTTCTATACATACTAGATTGGCAATTATGCTAGAATGTCTTTACGAACTGCTACCTTTCTGAATTTGACCCCAAAATATTTGACTTGTTATTTTTTAAATGTTATTGAAAGTGACTGTTATTAATGGTTTCAGTAAAATCCATATTAATAATTTCAGTGATATGTTGAGTACATGATATTGCTACTTTCGAATGTTTAAAGAGATTTAGAAATACTTTAAGTATGCAAGTGGACTCATCCGGTTCACCGGTGAGGTATGAGTGGACTTATCCTGTATGTCGGTAGGGATTAAGTGGACTCATCCAGTACGTCGGTGGGGTATAAGTGGACATATCTGGGATGCCGATAAGGATTAAGTTGCCCATCAGGACGCTGATGGGGTATATAGGTGACCTATTTGGGAAGCCAGTAGGGTAATTTGTGAAATCCTTTGAATTATGCATAGTCGTTAAAATATTATATGCATTTCAATTATTCGGATTATACTTAATTATGTATTTTTTAAAGTGAAAATGTTAACGCATTTCTGTTAATAGATCTCCTTTTTGAAAATATTGATATCTTTCAACCATGATTATTTTTAGGATTATGATGATCACTTACTGAGTAGCCAAACTCATCAAATTATAGTAAACATTTTTTTTCAGGATAACTATGGTTTCATTTTGAGTGCTCGTCAGGATCAACTCTGAAAGATATTGTAGTTGTGCTTAAACTTTCTTTTATTACTTTGTAAGATTTCGCCATTGTAAATTTGTCCTAAAAAGAAATGTACATATGTTTTGACTGTCAGATCTTAAGAATATCAGTATTGTAAATTCTTGGGGCGTGACAAAGAAAAGGGAAAAGTTTACATAGAGCAGAGGCTTTAAACAATCAAATTCCAGCCTACATCAAAAATTTCACTAAAAGAGGTTGTTTTGATGTCCAAATATCCTCAAATTCATCATCTCAACATCAAGATGCATGGACATGAGAAAAAAATGGATTTCAAGTTTTGGAAATAGCGTATTTTGTAATGCATTTTTGGACCGTCAATTTTCAAGATTTTGAAGTTTTCATATATCTTTTGATTTACACTATTTTGTAAGCTTAAAACTTTATAAATACAGATAAAAATATACTTCAAGTCTATCGAAAAGATTTTCAATATTGAAAACACATTTCTTGATACTATTTGAAGGTAGGCTCTAATTTGATCGTTTAGAGCCTAGACTCTATACAAACCGCACCCATAAGAAAATTACAAGTGAAAAGATTTCCTACTCTTGTAGGAGTATATATTCATTTACTCCCTCAGCGGAAGCACATGTTAAGGATACTTCTTAGATCTAAAAAATTAGGGATAGAATCTTTATATCTTATAGACTCATCATTAGAGTTTTTTTCCCAACTATTTAAGGTCAACTGCGTGAATTTTAGTACACCACTTTGCTCTATTAAGGGCCATACCTTAAGTGTAGCCATAATTTCCTATATTTTTTTATCACTACTTTTCAACTATGTCCTTTTGGGCCCACCCCTAGATTTTTTGGAGTCTTCCACTTGATTTAACTCATACCTCCTACCTGGTGCTGTATGGGGTCTGTGCTGCAAGTGGCCAGCCCACCTAAGTCTATTTTATTTCATTTTATCGCCTATTGAAACCACATCTGGGTTCTAAATTCTATCCCTTCTTGTCACTTATCCATCTCCACATTCTCATCTCAATTACACTTATCTTATAGGTATGTTGTTTTTTTACTGCCCAACATTTTGCCTCATAAAGCAAAGCTGGACAAATGTCTTATAGAACTTGCCCTTTAACTTCATTGGTATGTGGTGATCACATAAAACTCTGGTTGCACATCTCTATTTCGCTCACCCAGTTCTAATTCTGTGTACAACATCTTTCTCAATCTCTCTATTTTCTATGGCTATTGCCTTAACATATAAAAAATGCGCTCTTTTGTATTTATTGGCCATCAATCTTAACTACTTCCTCATTTCTACTCCTACTATTAGTAAAATTGCAGTCTCTTAGTCCAGCTAATTTTAAATGCTTTAGATTTTAGAGTATCCCTCCAAAGTTCTAACTTTATACTGGCGACGCTATATTTTTTTCTCATGTCCATGCATCCTTATGTCGAGATAATCAATTTGAGGATATTTGAGCATCAAAACAACCTCTTCTACTGAAAATTTTGAGGTAAGCTCTAATTTGATTGTTTAGAGCCTCAAAGTTCCCCTAAAAAAACAAGGGCCTCCATTTCATAGTCTAATTTTTTATTTGGTCAATCTTTCAAGTGCTCAACTTGTTCCCGAAGCGACACTCAAGTTCAATCTGATTGTAGTATAAGACCTTAGGATATTCAGAAAAGCTGATTCGGATTGTTAATTGGTCCAGTGATGTGGGAGATTTCAGATTTGTGAAATGTCTTAAAGGGTTATAGTAAAGACCGGGTTTCTATACTGGCAAGCTCACATATGTAGAAATGCATGCCTTTTAATAAATGTATTTTTGAAATGGATTTTAAGGCTTAAATTTTAAGGACATGTAATCTCTAACATGGAGATCATGAATATGAAAAAATAAATAAATTTTAAAAATTAGAAATAATAATTTTAGTAAGAAAATGTTTGGACCGTTAGTTTCCATTTTTTTTAAATGGAACACCTACTTGCATTCATCTTTAAGATGGATGCTTTACACTCTCTAGACTGCATATGTAGAAATGCGGTCAAGCTCGCATAAAACAATTTTCTTTATAGTAATCTCACCACTCTATATAAGCTTTTTCTAACGTGTAACAATAGTATTTAATATTAAAAAAATATATAATTCTTATTATGAATGTTTTAAAATAGGATTCAAACGGCGCTCCTAAGTAGGAGCCCGGTGAAGAATAGGGATTCTTTCTCAGGTTTTTTAAGGCGTTTAACTTTGAAGGTAACTTCTCAACTCTCAAGTAAGATGGACGTAATCAATATTATATAAAATTTTAAAGACCTAAGTTCCAGAAAAACCGTGCGAGCGAACCGCCAATTGCCTGATTAGATCGGAACTGGCCACTTTCGATTTTGAGCTTTTTTGGTGTTAAGTAAGTATTTGAAAAAAAAAAAATCAAAAAAATAAATATGAATTTCTAAATCTAAGGAATTTGGTTTGTAATACGTTTTTTAATATTCTTTAATCTTTATATTATGGTAAAGATTAAAATTGTTTTAATCATTAATACTCACTTTTATATTTTTTCTATTTTTTTTTAATTTTTTTTAAAATACCCCTAGGCACAAATCGATGCATTCAAATATATATATATTTTTTATTAATTTTCAACTTCATTTGAATGTGTTTTGTTTTAATCATTTTTTATATGCTTTTCACATTTTTAGTTTTTTTTTTTTTGTCTATTTTTTTATTTTTTTGACATTTTTTTGACCACCTATGATTTGCCCAATTAAAACGGTTAAATCACCTGATTTACCGATTGAGCATGTTAAACCTAAACCATGTCCATTTAACTATTTCGGTTCAATTTTACAATTTATTTTCACTCGCGAGTTTACAATTTACTTCCACTCACATAAAAAGAGAGTGCGTTTTATGCAACTGCAAACACACCCACAAAAAAGAGCAAGCGCCTTTGAGTCACCAACATAAATTAATGCGGTCGGGGGGAGTGTTTGCACGTTTCAATACATATGCAGCAGGGCTGTTAACGAGTCGAGCCTGTTTTGGCCTGACTCGAACCAAAGTAGGGCCGGGCTCAAACTTGTCCCGATCCCCATCTTAGTGGAAAAATGAGTCAGGCTAGTCCAAGAACTATATAAATGTGAAAAAAATAAATAAATATATGGTAGTTAAATTTCACGCCTGGATAAAAGATATTTCCATTCTACTAGGTCTAGCCCGCCGCCCTCATCATACGGCCTGAACCTAGCATGAAAACGGTCCGGCCTAAAGGTCCGTGGACCATCCCAGGCTCGTTAACATGCCTAATTTGCGGCAGTGCAAACAATGTTTTTGCCTGTCTATAATTAATGTCGGTGGTGAAGCATTTATGGTAAACCCGACCACAAAGGCGGCTATTTTTATGAGTGGGATTGAAGCTATTTTTATGAGTGGGATTGAACTAAATATTTAGGACCCAGGCTACTACATGTTGCTCGACATCGGGCTTGAGCCCAAAATCAGCCTTGCAGTGGGCCCGGGCCTTAGGTAGGGGCAATGACCAGGTCTGTTGTTTACTATCTTTTTTAAAATTTTTAATTTTTAAAAGGCCCGGCCAATCTTGGCCCAAGCCAAACAAAGCCTAGGCACCTGGCCAATTTCTTGGGCCGGATTTCCTTGAGCCTGGGTTGGAGAAGGTCAGGCTAGAGCCGGCCTAGACAAAGTCTCTTGGGTCACGGGCCGATCCGGGCTAGTCCAAGCCTAGCCCCGTATTGGCCCTTTAAAGTGATGGGAGCTGCTACAAACCAACTAGACCCTTAAGAGTACGGAGGACTGCAGCACAAGTTGTGCAAGGTTCATATCCCACCGGTAAATTCCCACACAGAAACCTTAAAATTTGAATAGAGTAATGACAAGAGGAGGCCTGCAATGAAATGCATTCTAGCAGCTGGATATATCTGTGCGTATTGATGTATTTAAAGATGAAGTAAAAAAAAAACAGGGAAAAGTTTATATAAGGTTGCAACCTTAATATGTAGAAGCACAGATGCACCTTAAAAATCTATCAGAAATGTTGTTTTAATTTTGAAAAACCCTCTAATTAATTATCTCGACATCACGATGTATGAATATGAAAAAAAAAAAGAAGTTTTTGAATATAAAAAATAGTGCATCTTGCAACACATTATCTAGATCATCCATTTTCAAGATTTTCATATAATTATAGATCTACTTGATTTTAAGCATTTTTGTATTTTAATTTTTTCTAATTAAATATGAAAATAGATTTTAATATAATCCTAAGAATTTTTAACAGCAAAATTACATGTTATGATAAAATTTGGAAGTGAGCCTTAATTGGATTGTTTAAGGTTGCAACCTTATAGAAACCGCACCCAAAAAGTAAAAAGTTAAAGATAATATACATTTGTATTTTTGCTTGTCCAGAATAAAGTTAAAAACATGTTAAACACTTTGAACATCCTTAGACTAAGGTCCAGAATAAAGTTAAAAACATGTTAAAAACTTTGAACATACTTAGACTAAGGTTCCAAGGAAATTTATTGAGCACCTCCTTTTCAATGGAAACAAAAGAAAAGAATCGGTCAATTTCGCCCACTTTCACAAAATCTAAGGAAATTGTCGATGACAATTAGCATCAAGTCCACATCGCGTCCATTTTGTCATTAGTTTAGTTCCACTTTTTCTCTAATATTTATCCAATTTCATATGATGGAAATGAAAAATCAGTGTCCTGAAACTCGGAATCGGATTTTGGATCGGGCAGGAAAGTGTATATGTCTACGGGGTTAATTATAGGTGTATAATATTAGGGAAAAGTTTATATAGAGCTGAGGCTCTAAACAATCAAATTTTAGACTACCTCAAAAATTTCATTAGAAGAGTTTGTTTTGATGCTCAAATATCTTCAAATTGACCATCTCGACATCAAGATGCATGGACATGAGAAAAATACAGATTTCAAGTTTTGGAAATAGTGTATTTTGTAACACAATTTTGGATCATCAATTTTTAAGATTTTAAAGTTTTCATAGATATGTCAATCTACACTATTTTTGAAGCTTTAAATCTTATAAATAAATAAAAAAAATATAACTTAAGGCTATCACAAAGATTTCCAATATTAAAACCGCATTTCTCAATACTATTTGAAGGTAGGCTCTAATTTGATTGATTAGAGCCTAGGCTATGTGCAAATCGCACCCATAATATAATAAGTGCATATAGAAAGCATAAGTGCATAATCATGTAATTTTATGATAACGGGAGGTATAGTACATGTGTCTATGATTTCTTTTTGTTCTTATCATTTTATATTTATCTATATAGACAAGTTCGTATATTTATACATTAATGGGCACAAAGAGTTTTTTTAAGAAAAAATTGAGAGTCTAACAGGCCTTTTGGTGAACCAATCCAGATAAAAAAAACATGGGGATCTAGATTTTTTGAATATGAAAAAGATTATAATAGAAAAATTATTGAAACTCAGGCAATTTGAGGCCACATACCTAGACTGCACACCCCAAGAATCCTAGTTTGAAGTTTGAGCGGGGCAATTCTGATTAGAACCAACATTTTTTTTAAAGGGAAAACTTTCCATATTACCCATCAACATATATGGTGTATGTTGATCTCAGCCATCAGATATGTGTAGATGGCTGAGATTGCTTGAGTCAGAATGTCACAAGCTAGCTCTTGAGCATTAAATCTTGATCCAACAGTTCAGATTATTTAATTTTTAATTTTTATTCTATAAATCATTTTGAAAATTTTTTTTGGGCTAAGCATACATTTGATGAGGGTACATATGATAATAATAATAATACTATATTTTATGATAAAAAATTACTGGAGTACCTTTAAAACTTTTAAAAGCATTTTGGTCATTTATTTTAATAGAAAGTATTTTTTTTTTAGATGCTTCCAAAAAAAAAAGGAGAAAGGATCCCAAAATTTCAACCAAAAAGGTTTTTGTAAAAAGGTATTAAAAATCAAACTATATTTTGGGGTGAATTGTGATATAATGAATCACAATCTCAACTGTCGATTTAAATCGAACGACTACTTATGAGAAGTGGGGTCACGTAAATAATTTATACGTGGTAGGGTTCACACGGAAAGCTTTCCCTCCTTTAAAACCATAAGAAAAATACGCCAGGATGTGACAGAGTCAAAACTTTGACCCGTTTGTACTCTTCTACGGACATGTTATGACATTGACATTTGGTTGTCTTTTGTGGCCCTTTTTTATCCCCTCCTGTAAGGTGAGATAAAACAAGATTTTTTTGAAAAAAATGAAAATTGTTTCATGCGCGGGGACTTCATTTCTACCTTTGCGGTCCCGGAGGTATATAACTTCCATATTAAATATGGTTGCAAATAGATGGTCTATCTAAAAACAATTGAAATGGGCGGTCCAAATGTTTTTTTAGTAAAATTACTATTTCTAATTTTCAAAATTGATGTATTTTTTATATTCATGATCTCCATGTTAGACATTACATGTCCTCAAAAATTAAATCCAAAAATCCATCTCAGAAGTGGATTTTGAAGAGGGGACTCGTTTCTACAAAGACACAAAGAAACAGTCTCTTGAAAATCATCCTCAATCAACCTTGAAAGTAGCATAGTACATAGAAGGATATTTCTTGAAAATTAAGTCCAAAAATCCATCTCAAAAGTAGATTTTTAAGAGGTGGCTCCTTTGTAAATGGACTAAAAAAAACAGTCCCGAAAGTCATCCTCAATCAACCTTGAAAGTAGCAGAGTTCATGGAAGGATATTCTGATAACGTTTTTTCAATAGAGAATCTCATGCCAATAAAATGGAAATATCAAAATTGGAAAATATTTATATAAGGTTGCATCATTCTTTGTAGAAGTAAGATTATATCACTCTACACTATTATCATTTTTTGCAGAAGGAAGGTTATAACACTATACTTTTTATTTTATTTGGATGTTATAGATTTAACACTATCGTAAAAGACACAAGTCTTTTATATTTTTTTAAAAGTGTGTCAAATCTATATCATCCAAATACAATGAATGAGTATAGAGCATCGTAATTTTAATTCTATAATGATTTATGTATGGATCTTAAATTAAATAAAATATAAAATACTCCGTTTATAAGTTGAAATTACAAAAAAAATAAATTGACCGACCTTCTTTATAGTTCCTACCTATCAATAGAGTATTCCATATTTTAACTAAATTTTTAAAATCCTTACGTAAATCACTCTTAATTCTCCAAACAAGGTAGCAACCTTCTATAAAGAGATATTTGTCAAAGTTCTTTAGACATCTCTTCTATTTGATTGTGTAAAAAAAGGAGCAATATACATATAAAAGAATTCAAAGGCTCTAAATAGTACCTCAAAATTTCAGGTTTTTAGACCGCTTACATAATCAATGCACGGGCTCCACATGCTGTCGTGATATAACCTAACTAAATTACTAAATGGACAAATAGCCCATGCCACTGTAGGCTTACTTTGTGAATCATATAACATAATAAGTGCTATCAATTGCTAAACTAGTGAAATTCCCTTTGATATTTTTGAATGTGACCCAAAAAGCGGTTATTTGATGTGGATCTAACTGAAAAAAGGGCTTGTTTGATGCATAGAGATGCAAATAAGGGTTTATTTGATGCGAGGAGAAGATAAACAACAAAAATTTTAGAGTGAGAAAGAGAAGAATGGGTTAGCAGCACTGAGGTTGTAATAGATCTTTGAGTCGAGATCCCAAATAACTTTATACACAAATTTTCTTAAACATCGAGGAATCTTCTCTCCCCAAAGCAAGAGGTTCAAGTTTTCTCTCTCGTGGTCATGTCTCTATATATCAACCTATCAGTTTATCTACATGCCCCTCAGTCGCTATATCTCTCTCCATAACCCAAGCCCAGTGTTTGTAAAATCGAACCGAAACGGTTAATCGGTTATGAGGTTGGGAGCGGTTTGAATTGGAACCGAACTAATCGGAGCGGTTAACCGGACTAACAGGCCAAGTAGATTTTTTTTTTAAAAAAATAGGTCGAAAACCCCTCCAAAAAAATAGAAAAACCTTGATTAAGTATACACCATCATGTTACGTAATTTTATCTTATAAAAAAAAAAACAACAACTTTTTATATAATTTAATATTTGAATATTATGGAGATATGCAAGACAATTTATAATTTCAAATAAATTCAATTAATGAAGTTACAAAGTCCAACTAATAATGGATGATGCAACAATATATGGTTCTATATTTTTTTAATGTTGATGTTGAAAAATGTTCTTTTAATGTTGAAAAACCCTTTAATACGGTTTAGAATTGGATTTCAGAGCGTATTTTTTTGTAGCATGATGTTCCCCAATTTTCGAAGGGTTGTGTGTCAAGGTAGTAAGAGAGAGCACCTCATTTACTTAGTAACTTGATTATCAAATCGAAGGTGTGGGTCAAGGTGTTAAGTGTTGCTTCAAATGGCCAAATCGCATATTTTTAAAAAATATGACCAAGTCGATTTTCAAATGGCCAAATCGATTTTAAAATGTCCAAACCTCTTTTACTCATTAACTTTTTGAGTTATGTTTTAACATGAAATTTTTTTTTTTTATATATAATATGGCTACTTTAAATGTAGAATTAAGATGCAAATTAATAATAATAATAAAAAAGTTAAATTTTTATCCATTTCGGCATGTAGAAACATGAGAGATGAGTAAAACGTTTTTAGTTTCTACCTCTTTTCTTCATAGAGGCTAATAAACAAATTTAAGGAGTATGAAGTTGCAAAAAATGATAGATAGC
>NW_006498507.1:3108680-3122096 GCF_000471905.2 Amborella trichopoda | reverse complement strand
TTTTATTATATTATATTATATTTTTTATATTATATTANATTTTTTATATTATATTATATTANATTTTTTATATTANATTTTTATATTATATTATATTATATTATATTATATTATATTTTTATATTATATTATATTATATTATATAATATTATATTATATAATATTATATTATATTATATTATATTTTTATATTTTTTTATATTATATTTTTTTATATTATATTATATTTTATATTATATTATATTATATTTTTTTTTATATTATATTTTTTTTAAAAGTTTTGAACACTTTTTGGACCTGCCGGTTGAACCGGCTAGTTTACCAGTTACTCGGACCCATAGATAGTAAATCGCTGTTAATCAACGATCTTTTAAAAAATCAGCGTTTTTATAGAAACAGTTTTAAACGGCGACCTTTTGAAAAGGTCGTGAAAAAATGGTGTACTTTTCATAAAAACGTTTAAAATGCGATTTTTCATAATTCGATTTAAATCGGGCCAAAAAATCGTATCCTTTTTACCTATATTTTTTTTTCCCCTATTTTGTGTATTGCAGCCATTGCTACTTTCATGCTTTTAGAAATTTGTATCCCCAGAGTGCTCTTCAAAGCCACAGTTGCACATTGAAAGTACGAATTTTTTCCCTTTTTCAAAATATTTAAACAAAGTTGTTATTATAGAAAATCATTGTGTAAATGAAATAATACTGTTTATAGCAAATCATTTCGTAAAGTAAATCATTGTGTAAAGAAAATCATATGCATGCAGATTTTTGTTATTATTTGTGATAATTGTTTTTATGAAAATAATGTTTATAGCACAAATTAGAGCTCAAAACATAGTCTTTTACTGATGAATGAGAAGCAGAGTGTAGGTACAGGTGTTTGATTATGTGATAACAAAGATAAACAATATAGTATAAACTGTAAAATTACAGGAGCAAGCAATTCCCCAAACTCGCTGTTTCCCCAACAAAATGAAAAACCCTCTTCGTTTTCTCTCTGTAAGAATCAGGGCCTCTTTACAAATTAAAAAATCAGGGCCTCTTTACAAATTAAAAAATCAAGGCCTCTTCACAAATCAGTATAACTAGGGCTTTCTCTCAAACAAGAACTTAGTATAATTAGGGCTTTCTCTCAAACAACAACAACAATTCAAATCAGAGAGAAAAATCCTCTTCAAACTATCCCAAATCAGCATCCCATCTTCCTTTCCTTTTCTCTTTTTAAAATCAGTTAGGGCCTCTTCCATTTTTTTCATCCGACTTTTTAAAATAAAAACAATTTATTTTCGATTTTATGGTGAGCTGATTTGTTGATAGTCCCTGACTTGCTAACTATGCTCAGACCTGGCCATTGGCTAGTTTTCAAGGCCGGTTTGATTTTTCGAACATTATATACAACTACAATAAATCACAAAAAAATACGACATAATTAAAAAAGGAAAAAAAAATTATATAGAGCTGAGGCTCTAAACAATCAAATTAGAGCGTACCCCAAATACCCTCGAATTGATCATCTTGACATCAATATGCATAGACACGAGAAAAAATAGATTTCAAATTTTTGAAATAGTGTATCTTGTAATGTATTTTTGAACGGTCAGTTATCAAAATTTTCAAGTTTTTATAGATATGCTTGATCTAAACTATTTTTGAAGCTTTAAATTTTATAATTAGATTTGAAAATATTTTTTAAGGCTATCACAAAGATTTTTAGTATTGAAAACCATATTTCTCGACATTATTTGAAGGTGCGCATTGATTGTTTAGAGCCTCGGCACTATACAAATCACACCCTTAAAAAAATGGTGATAAACAAAAAGGAATATTAAAAAACAAAAAAATTGAACTTTTTTTTTTAAAGAAAAGGCTTTTCCTTCACATCAGGAAAAATAGGATCATGATGAGCTAATTCAAATTCACCTGGTAAAATGAGAACAACTCCTCCATTCAAACTTCCGTTTTTTTTTAACAAGCTTGTTTGAGTTGCATGGCATAGGCGCTACCCACCATTTACCGTGGGCTGCCAATTTGGGGTTACATTTGAAGAAAAATCCAGCCCAAAACTAGATAAGTTCATATCCAACCAAGGAGAACAAAAAAAAAATGGTTTTTACTTAAATACATTCAAAAAATTCTATAGAAAATTTTGTAATCTAGTAAGATATCATTTCGAATCATGCCATACGTTGCATATTATGAAATTATAGTAACCTGTAGTATTTTCTTCCCTATTATGTATACTCATATTAGAAAGGATACTTTAGGAAGGATACTTAATCCTAGATATTAAAGGTCTTGTACACAATATTAAATAGGGAAAATTTATTATAAAAACCTAATTTTTTGTAGTATTTCATGGTAGATCATCTTTTCGTTTTTCTTTCACGCCGCATAAAGAAGTCCTTAAGGATTTCCCCGTAACCCCTCATCGCTTATCTCTCTTTTTTATTGACTTTTGATCATAAAAATTAGCCCCAACAAATCTTTTTATACTATTTCATCTAAAAAAATTTTTTAACTCTCTTTTTACCTTTCCACTTATTAAAAAAGCTTTTGGGTTGAAATGGTATAAAATAATTTGTGGGGGTTAATTTTTATGATCAAAAGTCAATAAAAGAGGAAGATAAGAGATAAAAGGTATGGTGAAATATTTAGGGGGCCTTTTGGATACCTGAAAATATATTGTTTGTGAAATATATTACTGGCGTAATACATTAGTGCGTAATACATTACCTGCAAATGGATTGTTACTATTTAGGCAGTATTTAGATGCAACCTGGGAAATACATTGCTACTGTTTGGCTATGTCTTGAAGGAATATGGAAAATACATTACCAACATTTTACCAGCACTTGCCTATAAACTATTATTTATTTCTTTTTTTTTTGTCACACAATTTTACTGAAATGCGGAATTAAAGTCATCATCACATCATTCAAAAAAGATTTGATAATAATAACATTATCACTATTCAAAAAAGATTTTCTAATAATAACTTGTACCATTCTAAAGTTACCATCACACAATTTCTTACTTATTTTGCATGCCTTTAGCACAAACATAGAATCACATGTCCTCTAACATGATTAGACTTTGGTTTCAACATGATAAGTCATTGGAATAATATGATCGGAATAATATGTTTTTATTGTTATAAGTCTTATTTTTATTTATTTTTTTATAGAAGTCATTCAAATGTCTATCTATATAATTTCAAATAAACAACAAATTTATGATAACAATTAAAAATCTTTATAGTACAAGTTAAAAAAAAGAAAGAAAATTGATTAGTAAACTAAAAAGTTTGGTAATTGAAGTAGAAAATTTTGAGGTATTGGAGGAAACTAAGGAGGTATCTTATTTCAATTGAGCTTTTGCTAATCTCTTATGAGGATTTTGCTGGGTGAAATTTTTTATTATATGTTGGGTGAAATTTTGTATTATAATTGTGTTGTGTAATTTCTTATGTTGGGTGAAATTTTTTATTATAATTCTGCTATGTAATTTCTCATTGATTAGCGTTCTATACGAAATTTTCCCTATCAAATACATAGAACTACAAAAATACATATTTCTCACATGGTATCAGGACGAGATTTTAATTTTGGTAGAAAACTGGGTTTCAACGTAAGAGTAAAATTTGGTAAAGGCATCAAAATATTCAATGCTACTATTCATAAAAACACCCATGTATACCGTATGTGATCATCAATAAAAGTAGCAAAATATCTTGAACCCCCTTTTGAAGAGATAGAAGCAGACCCTCATACATCAGTATGCATATGAACAAATTTAGAAGTGAAAATTGTACTACTATAATTAAATGGAAAAGCATGTAACTTAGCAAGCTTACACGGTTCACAATGTTTGACATCAACCGACACTGTATTAGTGGTGGACCAAGAACACCACGAGACAATAAATATTGTAACCTAGAAGCAGAAACATGACTATGATGTTGATTCCATAAAGTACTAGTATCAAGAACAGACATGGCATTGATATACGAAGGTGTTTCCAAATGAAGGGAGTCCAAAAAGTACATATAACTAGTTTTATGCCTAATTCCAATCAATTTTCCTAACCGCCGATCCTGCATATAACAACCAGAGGAAGAAAAGATAACATCAAAATTAGAGCAAGTAATTTGACCAACAGAAAGCAGATCCATGGTGATAGATGAAACATGATAAACAAAAGAAATGTGTAATTTACAAGAGGGATAAGAAGCAGTGGTAATAGAGCCAACCTGAGAGACTTTCACAATTTGCCCCATTGGCAGTGTGAATAGTGTCAGAAAAGGGTTTACAATCAACTATAATAGACTCATGAATAATCATGTGCTAAGAAGCACCTGAGTCTATCAACTAAGAAGCAGAAATATTGTTACCTGCAGTGAACAGGTTAGATTGAGAAAGAAGTCGAGATTGAGAGAGCATAGACTGTAATTGCTCAACTGTGAGAGTTATTGAAAAACTAGCAACAACATGCATGGTAGTTTAATCTCTCCTTCCAATTAGCTACATCAAAGCACACGCTTTAGAATCGGCTGCAAAGCCCTCTAAAACGATTGCATTGGTAGGAGGCCTGCTTGTTACATGGCGAAGTTATGCATCAAAAGACACTCCTTACATGATTTCTCTTCGAGCTTTTAAGATTTCATGTTTAGATGAGTTTCTCAACAAGTCGAGTAGGAATAGTTGTTCTTTCGTGTATATCTCATCTCACCATGGTTTGAATTGGTTCTTGCTGCTAACCATATGGTCATATCCTAGATCACACATTTATATTCCTAGATTTACACCATAGGGTCCATGCTAAACCTCCTTTAAAAACCTGCAAAATTTATATAGAATTTCACCCTCGCAAAATTTCATTCGTTTGACTTGAAAATGGGAATTTGTTTTTACTATGATGCAAAAACCCTCTCATTTGAGGAAGTAGGAGCCCTAATAGTTGGATCCCATTTGGATAGTACACTTAACCAGCTAGATCCAAAATTAGCAAGAATACAAACTATAATACAAAAAATAAAACATAACACATACTTCATAAGAGCACAAGCATTTTTTATGTGGTTCCGTCAATGGTGACAACTACAGACATGCCAAGCTAAAATCAACAATACAAATGAGAGTTACCTTAAAGATTTTGAGACATAAAAGGTATAATACTAACCATCGACAATCCCAAGTCAAGCAACCTTTGAGACTAGTTCCAAACCAATATCACATGTCATTCTTCCTTCTCTTTAACTACTATCAAATACACCAGATAAAGATGCGAGAGTAATGAGAAAGTGAATTTCTCTTTAGAAAGGGGATGCAACCCAAAATCTCTAAAGGAATGATTGTTTATAAGAAACAAGACTCTCTCTCCACACGAGGCACATATGTACGGTCTCTCTTATTAGAAGCTCACTTCTCTCTCTAGAGGCTACTTCACTCCACACGAGGCACATATGTACTGTCTCTCTTATTAGAAGCTCACTTCTCTCTCTAGAGGCTACTGCAGAGGCTCATCTTTCTCTATGCATGAGGCCATTGCTTCTCTCTAGAGGGAAGTTCACTTTTCTCATAAGGCAACTCAAAGAGGGCACACATATTATTTTATTATACATATAAGGCTCTGAATCTCGTACCAGACATGAATCCATATATCTCATATATATCTCGAACTTAAGATATATAACGAATATTACAAATCCTTTTGGACTTCCATTTTCTTTATCCAATTTTGTTAGGATATTTATAAGACTGCTTATTTATCACATTTACTAACAATATCTACCTTGATAAAAAAACATGTTCATTATTGATGGGTTTGGTGATAGCTAAATCACCATACCCATATTTTTTTCTAAAGATTAGGGTATTATGAAAAATAGAAATTGACTTTCTTAAGAAGCAAGAAAGTGATATCCTTATAAGAGAGTGAATGAGGACATAATACATATCCTTTGAGGGTCACCCATTTGGGGGTTATGGGAATAGGTCTCTAAGAGAGAGAGACATGGCCTCCGAGAGAGAGGCGGTATTCCCATTAGTTTTGGGTTGGTTAACTTTCACTTTTGGATAGAGAAAGTCTTTCGGTTGCTTTCAATATTACTTTTCCGATAGCGGTATGTGATGGAAAAGAGGATGTTGATTGGTGGTGTTGCTCGGTCTGGAGAGCAGGTTTAGATGGGAAGATCAGTGATGGTCATTTACCGATGTTTAGAGATAGGTATTATCTCTTGTAACCCAAAACTGTAATCTTCATTGTGATAGTGGATTTTTAGTTGCCGAGGCTGTGAATGTAGCCCTACGGGGTGAACCACGTAAATCGTGTGTTGTTGTGGCGTGCCTTTTATGTTTGTTTTATTTCTCCCACTCGATTTATATTTGTATTCATCTACTTCATATTTAGCCAATTGAGTACACGATCTTGGGTGGGATCCCGGTATTTAGGATTCCCGGTTCTGCAAGCTTAGGGGTTCACGAGAACCGTACAATTATGCCAGCATCCATAAAATAGCTTTATGATTTGTTCTTTTTTGCCAAATAAATCTCTTTATCATTCTTGCTTAAAAATATTGTACTTACCATCATATTTGTCCATCTCAAACAAAATGCTCACATATTTCGCCATGTGCTTCCCTTTGATTGTATGTATAAAACCAAGCCATATATTGAACATGTACTCTGATACCACTTGCTGTGATTCAATAACCCTCATATATGCAAAAACATGAAACTAAAAAATTGGATCCAACCATAATCATGCACTTAACTGGCTATACACAAAATCAATGAAACTATAAACTATAATACAAGAAATAAAGCATAAGACAAACACACCACAAGAACATAAATATGTACATAGCTTACCCGAAGAGCTAACCTACAGACATGGTAAACTGAAATCTACTATCGGATAAGAGTTACATAAAAGATTTTAAGACACAAAAGCCATATTTCTAACCATCAATAAATCCCAGCCGAGCAAATCTTGGAACCACGCTCTTGATTATATCACATGACATTCTTTCACCTCTTTTCCTCTACAAATAAGAAACAAATCTCTCTCCCCACACAAAAGGCACGGATGCAACCTCTCTTGCCCTAGTATCTCACTTCTCTCTCTAGAGAGGTTCCTCCTTTATGGGACAGTGAATGTTCTAGCATTTTTATAATGAAAATAACGTGCAATCTGATTATCTAAGCCCTACCACATCTAATGCATCTTTAAAAGTCAATAAATGTAAAATACTAGATTTCCCTGTTTGTCAAGCTGTCCCATACACAACAAATTTTTGAGAGATTTCAAATGAACAAATATCACATTACTACTGCTTTAGCAGGGCAAGACCTCCACATAGACAGATGTGGGAGTCCTAGATAGAGATATAGTGCAATCGTGTCTTCGATAGTGTGAGAGGCAACTTTCTTGTAGGAAAGTGTTCCTAAAATGATTTAGGTGGTACCCTCTTTTAGCGAGCGAAAGTATTGATTGCTCTGTATGTTCTCTTCTTAGAGAGGGGATTAGTTATAGAATAAGGTTGGAAGATCAGCCGTGATGTTTATCAGGAGAGCTTGTTTAAAAGGGTTGCTCTATTAGGTTTTATTGAGAGTAAGAAAGATAACTCTATATCCTAAAATTTGTGATATAATGTTTATCCATATAGTGAATTTCAATTTGCTATGCTCACAAATGTAGGGCTTTGAAGGTAAACCAAGTTAATTTTTGTGTGCTTGTAATGTGTGTTTTTATGTTTTATTTCTCGGGATTAGATTATAGTATGTACTTGCCTCTTTTATTTCAAGCTGATTAACTATATTATCCTAGTGGGATCTCGGCAGAAGGGGTTCTTGTCTACATTGAAGACGATACTTGAAAGATAACACAGTAATCCTAAAGTCACTGGTTTCTTAGATGACGAGAGATAGATATAGAAAGAGAGAAGATAAAAAATGCTAATATATATATATGTTTTTATTTTTATTTTTTATTTTTTGTTTTCTGTAGAATTTTTTTTGTGTACCCATATTATGAAGGTGGTTCATTTATATGTTACTCTATCTAACAATATAGAGTTTTCACAGTGTGCATAACCCAATAAATTGGGGGTCCGGTATACAATATCAATACACATAGATATACAATGTTTTCTACATGGTATAAGAGGAAGGTACCAATTTGGCACATGGCCTCTTAAGTATCATGCCACATGTTGCTTTTCATATCACGAATCTAATTGACGACCCATTTGTTCTCCAATTGTTTCACGTACATCCTTTAATCATTTTTTTTCATTTTGTCCACTACGTCTCTCTCTAAAGTCTCACTGTTGCCCCAATCGTTTATCTCATTGCCTCTGTTTTTTATTATCTTTATTTTATTGGAAAAATTCCGTATAGAACTCTAATTCTTCGTATTATTTCATGATAGACCATCCTTTCATTTTTCTTTTAAGCGCATAAAAAACCCTTAAAGATTTCACCATACCCCTTCATCTCTTACTTCTCTTTTTTATTGACTTTTGATAATAAAAATTAGCCCTAACAAATCTTTTTAAATCATTTCAACCCAAAAACTTTTTAAATTGGTGGAAAGGGAAAAATATTGTTAAATTTTTTTTTGGGATGAAATGATATAAAAAGATTTATTGGGGCTAATGTTTATAGTCAAAAGTCAATATAAGAGGGAAATAAGAGATGATGGGGCACGGTGAAATCCTTAAAGATTTCCATATACTGTTTCAAAGAAAAACAAAAAGAGGGTCTACTATGAAATAATACGAGGAATTAGGGTTTTATATAAAATTTTACCTATTTTATTTTCTCCCCTTGATTTTTGTCACTGCTCACTCTACTTGAGAAATGTTATATCTTATTTGGCTATGAAATTAGCCTTACAATTGGGATACCATTGTGATCCCTATTTTGTTGTAGTCTAAAACCCAAAGAAAAAAATCCGAATCTTTTCAACTTGTATCTGTTAAACTCAATGGAAATAACTGTACTTTTTAGGCCTCTTTCATAGATAATGTAATTCATGGACTAGGACTTTTAAACTATATAAATGGAGATAAAACTAAACTGAAATTTGATAATGCCAAAAAACCATCCGAATGGGTTTTATTAACAATGCTAAGATTAAAGCTTGGCTAATGGGATATGTGGAGGGTAGTGTTGGTGTAAATTAGTGAAGACGTAGCCTGATGGGGCTTTGGATACGCGGTCGTAAGGTTTCGGCCTGTTATGTTCTCTCTTTTTCTCTCTCCATTCTCCATTCTGTCCTCTCTTCTTCTCTCTCAATTCTCCATTCTGTTCTCTCTTCTTCTCTCTCCATTCTGTTCTCTCTTCTTCTCTCTCCATTCTCTATTCTATGCTCCCACGAATTCTAACATTCTCCCTTCTTCTTCCTTACTCGAGCATCAGGCATGTGGAAACTCATATTTTGTAGGGAACCTAAGTGATCGCAAATCAACTATAGGGTTTTACATATTTCTTAGTGACTATCTTTTATCCTAAAAAAATAAGAAATAAAAGCGTATTGCCCATTCTACAATAGAAGCCGACTACAAGGTAATGAATCAAACTTAAATTGAAATTATTTAGCTACTAGTTGCTTGCTGACATGGGGTTTTACTATTATTACTTCCACACTACTTTATTATGATAATAAGAGTATCATATAAATATACAAAAATCCAGAGTTTCATAAACACAATAAGCATATTGAACTTGATTGTCTCCTTGTACAATACTTATTTTTTGTAGAGACAATTTCTCTTCCATATATTGCCTCTTTTGAGCAGCTGGTTGATTTCTTCACCAAAATGCATATTACACCTCAGATACTCTTGGTTTTTCCCCAAATCATCTACGATTTCTCATCTCGAGTTTGAGGAGTGTGAAATTATAACAACCTATGTCTATTTTCTCTCCTCTTTTGTATACACATATTAGGAAGGTGGTTCTTTCATACGTTTCTCTTTGTAAAAATACACGGTTTCTACACTGTTTGTAATTCTGAGGTCTTTTACACAATTACTATACACATACATGGAAAATTGTTTCATGCGTGCTGGACCGCATTTTTACATATGTGGTCCAGAAAGTGTAAGGCATCCATCTTAAAGATGGATGCAAGTAGGTGTTCCATTTAAAAACAATAGAAACTAACGGTCCAAGTGTCTTTTTATTAGAACTATTATTTTTTAGGGTGCAGTTGACATGCAGATGCATCCGTAGTTGTAGAGGTAAGGTGTACCTTCAAATTTTATCATGGTATATAATTTTGATGTAAAATATTTTTAAGATATCTCAAAATCTATTTTTATATCTAATTATAAACTTTTAAATTTTAAAAATGGTTAAAATCAAGTAGATCTATAAACATATGAAAATCTTAAAAATGGACGGTGTAGATAATCTGTTGTAAAATGCACTATTTCTGTTACTTAAAATCTTTTTTTTTTCATGATCATCCATCTCGATGTCGAGATGATCAATCAAAAGGTTTTTCAATAATAAAACTATCTTTTTCGATGAATTTTTGAGGTGCATCCGTAGCTGTGGAGGTATGGTTGCAACCT
This sequence comes from Amborella trichopoda, assembly GCF_000471905.2. Next base: position 3,111,512 of record NW_006498507.1, on the reverse strand, counting down.
TATATAGACTTTTTCTTTTCTAAGAATCCAAATGATCCCTTTATTTTACTTTAATTTTGATTCCCAAAATATTTCGGTCTCCCCAAATTGGTCTACAAGTATAGAGTTGTGTTGCTCAAAATATTAAGAATTATCATCATGAAACCGGGCAATAAAATCAAGGAAAAATATACAATTTAACCAGTTATCTTCGGTACAAGGTGATCACAATTACTCTTGAGTACTGGATGCCAAATTGGGCATGTGCATTTATTCCAAACTTAAAGTTCATTTTTTTTTTTTCGAACTTTGTGACACACTCAAGCTATAATATTTTACGTGGGATGATTATAAATACTTGTGTACTAAAGATATTTCATTGTACACAAATCCTATAAGGGGCTGTCTATGAAATATATTACTGGCGTAATACATTACTGTATAATACATTATCTGTAAATGGATTGTTACTGTTTGAGTAGTATTTAGATGTAACTTGGGAAGTACATTGTTATTGTTTGGCTATGTCTGGAAGAAATATAGGAAATGCATTACCTACATTTTACCAGCACGTGCCAATAAATTATCATTTCTTTTTTTTTTGTCACAAAATTCCACTAAAATGTAGAATTATCATTTCTTTCTTTTTTGTCACAAAATTCCACTAAAATACAGAATTAAAATCATCATCACACCATTCTAAAAAGATTTCTAATAATAACATCATCACCATTCTAAAAAGATTTTCTAATAATAAGTCGTACCATTTTACAGTCATGACACAATTTCTTACTTATTTTACATGCCTTTGGCATTGACATGGAATCAAATGTTTTCTAACATGACATTGGTTTCAACATGATAAGTCATTCAAACAATATAATTGGAATGACATGATTTTATTATGATAAACCTTATTTTTATTTATTTTTTATAGAAGTCTTTCAAATGCCTCTCTATATAATTTCAAATAAATAATAAATTTATGATACTAATTCAAAATCTCTATGGTACGATTTAAAAAATGGAAAGACGTTTAATTAGTAAACTAGAAGGTTTGGTAATTGGAGTATAAAATTTTGAGGTATTGAAGGATAACTAAGAGGTATGTTATTTCAATTGAGATCTTAGTAATTTTTTATGAGGATTATGTTATGTGCAATTTTTTATTATGATTGTGATGTGTAATATTTTAATTATTTTTGCACACTAGTTATTATGAAGAGAGAGGGTTCATCAGAAAAGATTTTTTTAATCAGAGATATGGTAGAAAAAAAACGCACGCGAAATTTCCTAAAGTTACTTGTGACTCTTGTAATAGATTTTCACCCATGCATAACGGATTTTTTGATTTTTGGGAAAATCTCGTCTAATCTCTTTCCATTTCTTTACGAATATACCATATTTTCTTCTAATCTATTGTCACGTAATAGATTTCTAGATACCCATACCGCCCCTAAATTAATATAGATCTCCCTAAACGCTAAACAAATTTAAACATATCACGACATACACCGTTCAATTTATTCGTTCAAAACATTCCAACCTTAAATGTGGGCGGTTTTATAGTCCTTCGTTTCAAAAAGTTGGGCTGTTTCCAATTTTGGGAATTCCCTTTTTTTAGCTACCATGAGTCCTTTTTTTGGACGTAGTCATGACGTTAGCAAATTTATATGGACATGCCCAATTAACTGGCTGTCACACCTCAAGAATTTACATTACTGTTATTCCTGAGATGTGACAATCAAAACAAAACAATTTTAGATATCCACCATGCATTGAATCAAAATCAAAACCCCCTTTTAAGATTTTTTTTTTTACTCAAACCTATATAAACTCTGTTCATAACTAATATTAACATAAAGGTCTAAACATATATACATATCTTGGCAGGAAAAAATTTACAATGGCGAATTCTTACAAAGTAAAAAAAGAAAGTTTAAGGACAACTACAATATCTTCCAAAGTTGATCATGACGAGTACTCAATATGAAACCACAGTTATCCTGAAAAAATGTTTACCATAGTTTGATGTGTTTGGCTACTCAGTAAGTGATTATCATAATTCTAAAAATAATCATGGTTGAAAGATATCAATATTTTAAAAAAGGAGTTCTATTAACATAAATGCATCAAGAGTTTCACTTTAAAAAATGTATAATTAAATATAATTCAAATAATTGAAATGCATTTAACATTTTAACGGCAGTGCATAATTCAAATGATTTCACAAATTACCCTACTGGCATCCCAAGTAGGTCATCTATATACCCCATCAGCGTCCTGATGGGTCTACTTAATCCCTGTTGGCGTCCCAGATAGATCCACTTAATCCCTGCAGGTCTACTTATATCTCACCGGCGCACCGGATGAGTCCACTCAATCCCTACCGGCGTACCGGATAGGTCCACTTATACCTCACTAGCAAACCAGATGAGCCCACTTGCATACTTAAAGTATTTCTAAATCTCTTTAAATATTTGAAAGCAGCAATATCATGTACTCAACATATCACTGAAATTATTAATATGAATTTCACTGAAACCATTAATAACAGTCACTTTCAATAACATTTAAAAAATAACTAGTCAAATATTTTGGGTTCAAATTTAGAAAGGTAGCAATTCGTAAAGACATTCTAGCATAATTGCCAATCTAATATGTATAGAAAAACTCTTATAGAAATTCAAGAATACGGAATTATCACAATTTATGGGATGTCAATTCGCAAATAAACATTTCACAGACAATGCTATAATCAATTGCAAAAATATCAATTTTCAAATAATAAGGCAGTCATTTGCACATGAATTTCACAATGTCTAAATATTAAAAAACAGTAGAAAGAACTCT
>NW_006498507.1:3064948-3091683 GCF_000471905.2 Amborella trichopoda | reverse complement strand
CTCTTTTTTATATTTTTTTATTGGAAAGGAATTTTTCTTCTTTTTTTTTTTTCAAAAGTGAGAAAGGTCTTAATTAATATTTTTTTTTAAAAAAAATAAACAATATGGCCTTAAAAGCAATTTTCTTTCTTTTTGAAAGACTAGTGGCTTTTTAAATTTTTTTTTGTTTTTTCTCTCTCCCCCATCCTAAAACTCTCCCTCTCTCGATCTTTTCTGCTTATTTTCTCTCAATCTCCTTTCCTTATTTTCTCTCAATCTCCCTTCCAAAAATATTTTTCTCCCTATTTTCTCTCAACCTTATTTTCCTATTTCTTCTCCTTATTTTCTCTTAATCTCCCTTCTTTATCCATCTCTATCTAAATCTTTCATAAATTTCTCTCAAGGGATTAGTTGCTATCTTAACAACTCACACACGTCCTCCTACTTAATATGAAGTCACACACTATTGATATGAAAAATTGTCCCGTGAATATGAAACAAGATTAAAATTGGTAACAAAGTCCCATTAATATCAAAGAAGATTAAAATTGGTAACCCTTTACAAAAATCAACTCCAAATAACGGAAAGATGGTTTTTTTTTCTTTTTTTTAATAAAATAATTCTCAGCAAGAGACATGAAATTTGAATGCGAACAAAGCTAATCTAACCAAATTGTAAGCAATAGAAAGCAGTGACAAAAGTAATCTAGCCATATCATAAGCTCCAAAAAGTAATGTATGTAAAAAAAATGCACAGGCTTTATCCATCCAAATCATAACCAACAAAAAGCGTGGAATTCTTTTGGAAAGAGAAGATGAGGATGTCACAACAAAGAAATCCACATAAATAAATAAAATAAATAAACAAACAAATAAATAAATCTAGAGAAGAGATTCAATGAAAGTGGGAATAGTGATAGTGGTGCATACTATGAACCTGTTCCCAAAACAGAAAAGAAACTCCTTTTAAAAATTTCAAAATGTTCTTTTTTTGTTTTTGTTTTTTGTACTGACAAGCAGATAAACAAAAAAATAAAATAAAATAAAATAAGAAAATGTTATGAGAAAGAAATAAAACAAGATTTTCCTATGGAAAGAGATTTTTTTTTCTCTTTCTTTTTTTCTTGGACTTTTTTTTTTTAAAAAAAAAAGACCCTCAAAAGGAGATCGGAGGCACCAAACTATTTATGATAAAAATCAAACAGATCTTTGTCGGAAGATCTCTCGGATCTTGACACCTTAAACTGATAAAAATAATGTAATAAAAGAGTGGTAAAGAGAGTGGGACAATTCGAAGTCAGAGCTGGGGCCAGATCTGCTCAGAAACAAGCAGATCTGCTCTCAGATATGTGGCAGAGCCAGCTTGATCCAAGACATGAAACTACGATTTTAAAGCAAATAAGCAGATCAAGATAAAATTAAAACAATAAAGAAGAATAAAAAGAAAGAAAGAAATGATACCGAATCGGGCTGGATGTCCTGAGACTCCCGAGTCTTCTAGGGCTCGCCCGTATCAGAACCGGTAATCTTTTGTCTCTTTGAGTCAGATCTTCACTAGCAAGTCTCTGGTTGAAGAAGGGTGGTTGTGCCCTAAGGGTAGATCTAGGGTGGTTGCGCCCTAGGTCTAGGTTTTTCCATACTTAGGTTTTCTCTCAAGAGGCTTGGGTTCCTGAAGCAGTTTCTAGGGCTTTCTCTTCTCTCATGTAACTCTCTCTGTTTTTTTCTCCCTTATCTTTATCTGTTCTTTCTCCTAAGGTTTTGGTCTCTCAGATTTTTTATCTCTATTTGTTCTCTCCCCTAGGGTTTTGGTCTCTCAAATTTTTGATCTCTATCTCCTCTCTCCTAGGTTTTCGTCTATCTCCGTCCTTCCAAATGACCACGAAAAGAGTTTGTAGGGGTCAAAATTCGTTGGGGAGGATATAGTCACATAACCTACATGTACTTATCCAAAAAAATGGGTTTACTAGGTTAAGTGTGATCTTAAGGGTTCATGAAACCACCAAATTTGTCAGATTTAAAATGGGGTGTCTACAAATGCTACTCTGTCTTGGAGCATTGACATCCAACTAACCCGTCTATTTGCAGACAGAAAACAAATGCGATAGTTGACCTACCTCTATCAAGATCACCGGCAAAATTTGCATCCACAAAACCTTGTATTGGAATTGAGCCATTGCCAAATGTGATTTCATAACTAGTTGTATCGCGTAAGTACCGAAGCACCCATTTTGTTGCTTTCCAATGAACCTTTCAGGGGTTTGCCATAAACCGACTTAGAACACCAACCGCATGTCCGATATCTGGTCTTGTACATACTATGAAAAACATTAAACTTCCAATTGCGGTTGCATAAGGAAACTTAGCCAATGTTTTTCTTTCTTCTTCCGTCTGCGGACTTTGCATTGAAGACAATTTAAAGTGAGGCGCTAGGGGTGTCTTCACCGGCTTTGCATCTTTCATGCCAAATTTTTTAAGCACCCTTTATGTGTAACCCTTTTGAGATTATGACAAAATTCCACCATTTTGTCTATCCCTTTCAATTTTAATCCTAAGGATTTGCCTTGCCGGCCCAAGATCTTTCATCTCAAATCTTTCGCTCAAAGAATTTTTGAGCTCATCAATTTTTGTCTTATGTTTGCACACCAAAAGCATGTCATTCACATATAAGACTAAAATCAAATATGTACCATCATCAAAGAACTTTAAATATATGTAATGATCATATTTACTTCTTGTGTACCCAAGGCTCATCATGAACATATCAACTGTTCTATACCATTGTCTTGATGCCTGTTTGAGCCCATACAATGACTTATTCAATTTACACACAAGTCCTTCTTTGTCCTTCTCTATGAAGCCTTCCGGTTATTGCATGTACACTTCCTCTTCAAGTTCTCAATGCAGAAAAGTCATCTTCACATCCATTTGCTACGCTCTAAATCATGCATAGCAACTAAACCAAGCACTAAGCGAATTGAGACCAACTTGACAACCGGTGCAAAATTTCATCAAAATCAATCCCTTCGTTTTGTAAAAAACCTTTTGCCATCAATCTTGCTTTATATCTTTCAAGCTTGCCATCAAGCCCCTTTTTTATATTGAACACTCATTTATAACCAACGGTCTTTCTACCTTTTGGTAGTTCCACCAAATCCCAAGTCTAATTTCTTTGAAGGGCCAATATCTCTTCTTCCATAACTCTTTTCCAATGCTCGGTACCATTGCTGTCAATGGCTTCACGAAATGATGTTGGCTCTTCATTTTCAGTTATCAAAGCATGTAAAGTATTTGGATCTACATAATTTTTGTGCCACCTGGGTGCATAAGTTTCTCTAGTAGAGCGCCTATATACCAAAGGCAAAACTTCATCATGATGGCCATGTGATTCTTCATCTTGACCTCCTAGTTCTTCATGTTCTTCACCATGATCAATGGGTATATTCTCATAAGGGGTTGCCTTGAAATTCTTGGCTCTCTGATTGCACTTTTTGACCATGGTCATTTGTCATCATTCCTTTTGCCAATACCTTGGATTCATCAAAATGCACATCACGGTTAGTGATTATTTTTCAAGTACGTGCACCTCACATGCTCCATTAAAGTGCGATTCATTCTCTCGGTAACACCATTTTGTTGTGGACTGTAGGCATTTGTATAATGCCTAATAATTCTCTCGGCCTTGCAAAATTTTTTGAACTCCTTTGATACAAACTCTTGACCATATCGGTCCGGAGGACTTTGATATGATGCCCCATATATTTTTAAACTTCAGCTTTAAAATTCTTGAATGCACAAAACACATAACTTTTGGGCTTGAGAGTTTTGATCCATACCTTTCTTGAGAAGTCATTAACAAATGAAACAAAATATAATGCATCGCCATAAGATATAGTTGGTGAAGGGTCCCATACATCCAAGTGAATGTAATCAAGTTTGCACTTGCTTGTATACTTCATGGTCTCGAAAGGTTGTCTATGTTGTTTTCCATAAACATAATGCTCACAAAATTCGGATACATCAATTTTAAGTGTAGGAATAAGATTCCTCTTCAACAAGACCTCCATACACTTATCACTCATATGCCCCAATCTTCTATGCCATAGGTGAAATGGAGCTTCCTCGCCTTCAAACACGGAATTCACTTCATCATTTAGTAGTGTGCTTCCCAGTAACTTGTACAAGCTCCCAATTAGGACTCCTTTCATCACAATTAGAGCCCATTTTGATACTTTGATTACTCTACCTTGACAGGTGAACTTATAACCTTTCGAATCTTGAGAAGAGAGGAAAATCAGGCTTTTTAGTTCCTGCACATTGCTCGAATAGTCCCATCAAACATCCTTAGTAGAACCAAACTCATTCCATCCACCTTGCTAGTCGAATTATTACTCATGGATACCGATCCCTCTTCACATAACTCATATGAGTCAAACCATGATCTATGTGGGCACATGTGATGGGTAGCTCCATTATCAATTATCCAATTTTGATAGAATATTGAAGGGTGTGGTTTCCATACAGTTGCAACCGTAAGCAATCCCACTACAGTGCATCTCCAAATTTTATCATAATATATAATTTTGATGTAAAATGTTCTCGAGATTATCTCAAAATCTATTTTTATATTTAATTATAAAATTTTAAATTTCAAAAATAGTTAAAATCAAGTAAATCTATGAATATATGAAAATCTTGAAATATAGACGATGTAGATAATATGTTGTAAGGTCCACGAGACTCAAAATCTTTTTAAATTTCGTAGTCATACATCTCAATATCCAAATGATCAATCAGATGATTTTTTAATATTAAAACAACATTTTCCAATGGATTTTCGAGGTGCATCCGTAGTTATACATTATAAGGTTGCAATCTTATATAAGCTTTTTCCAATATTGAATTATATGCCACCATCAATACTTCATCTTCAATGAACCCAGATGTAGACTCTTCAACTTCATTTGCTTCATTCTTGTATTTACTTGACGTTTCACCTCTCGCATTAAGAGCTTTGAAAGAATTCACTCAATTTATTTTAAAACAATTCTTCCTTATATGACCGGGCTTCCCACAATACCAACACACATTTTTGTCTTTGGGCCCTCTAGATTTTGATCGAAATCTTGAATTACTTTTTTAATGATTCATCAATGATTCACCTCGTTCATTCGATAAACCTCTTGCCACAAGAGCTTTCATCTTGATTCTACCGAACTTCCCAAAGGTGCTTTCTTTCGAAGTTCTTTAGCAAGTAGGGCACTACACACTGCGCCCAAATCAGGAGAATTCTCTTTACTACAACTCAATATAGTAACAAAGTTATGATAGGATTCCGGCAATGAACAAACCAATGTGACCGCTTTATCTTCATCATCCATTCTCACACTAATACTCTCAATGAATACAAACCAAGGCGCGACACATTTGCACCTTCTTTCATTATCAATGAATACAATTTTCTTTTTAAGACATTGTTTTTCTTAAGTACTTAAAAGGTGCAACCAGGAAATTTTTTTTTGTTATTGAGATCATCAATCTGTGTGTTAAATAGGTTAAATCCTCAAAACTTGAGGTCTTGAGACTAATACTGAGACTTTACTTAGGGTAGTAAATGAACAGTATACTCTTGAGGGAGTAGAATATTTTTTGGCTAGTAAAAAAAATAGACCAAAACTAATTAGGGAAAGTGTTCCCTACAACTAATTATGCCGAATGATTTAAAAAATCCAGGATATTCAATGCAAATGATATTTTAGGAAGCGTGGAACCTTTTGGCTGCTAGGTCTGCTAAATATTCTAACAGATCAGGCTTTTTAGTTAAAACAGCGGCCACAAAGGTCATAAATAGGGAAAGTTTCTATACAATAATAGGGGTAGGGAATTCATATATGCCATCCTTCCAGCCGTACGTGTTATTTGAATGGAAGGTTGTGATGACCGTAATTACAATATCATATATAAATATATTTTTTATTTTAATTTTTTCTAGAAATGATATTGACACTAATTTAGGGCGCCCATGCTTTCTTAATCTCGCAGCGACAAAAAATATAAAAACAATATTTTTGATAAAAAAATGACCCCTAAAAGTTTTATGCGTATTTTGGTCTATTCTTAAAATTTTTTTCCTTTTTTTAGGTATACCTCATTGAGATGAGATGACACGCACCAACTTTCATGTTCATATAATTTATAAAAAATAAAATAAAATAAAATAAAGTACTATGAGACGTCAAATCTAAATCAAATGGTCAATTAAGGCTGCAGACGTTGGGATAGAGTGGCATACTTAAATTCCTTATGCCTATGGTGTACAAAAAGCTTTCCCTAATAAATATTAGGGAAAATATCAAAAAAATGGGTTGAAACCCCTTATGATATCACTAAAGCGGTCGAAAGATTACAAATTGTGCTTGAGGATATGTTTTTAGATTTCTATATCAATCAAGTACTTCCTCAAAAGAGAATTAGAAAATTTTCAAATTGCCCATATTCAGTATTGGGAAGCGAGAACAATTAGGGTCACTTTGGTAATTTTACCATAAAATAACCTTAATTATTTTTGCTTCTCAACACTAAACAAGCCAATTTGATTTTTTTTTAATAATTTTTTGAGTAAATACCTGATTATAGATAAATTTAAAAGCATACCATCAAATATAATTTGTATTTTTTCATATTTTCCTAATTATTGATACACAGTAGTTATACAAGTAAATATTTTGGAAGGAAATATTTGCCACATTAGAATATGGGGTCTGAATGGCACACGATGAAGCCATCGATGCATGTTTGGCAAATAAGTCCACAACATTATTAGCTCCACAATAGACGTGTCTAATGGACCACTTATAGCTACAAAGAAAACAAAGATTGTTATGCATTAAAATGCGGAAGCGCCATGGAATTTACTTTATACTTTAAGGAGTCGTTTGGATACCTAGAAATATATTGTCTGTGAAATATATTACGAGCGTAATACATTACTTACAAATGGATTGTCACTGTTTGGGTAGTATTTAGATGCAACTTGAGAAATACATTGCTACTATTTGGCTATATTTGGAAGAAATATGAGAAATACATTACCATCCAAATGTGAAAAATATGGCTATGTTTGACTAACATGATTAGACTTTGGTTTCAACATGATAAGCCATTGGAATAATATGACTGGAATAACATGATTTTATTGTGATAATCCTTATATTCATTTATTTTTTATAAAAGTCTTTCAAATGTCTCTCTATATATAATTTCAAATAAGAAAAAAATTTATGATACCAAAATCAAAATCTTTATAGTACAAGCTAAAAAATGGGAAGAAGGTTGATCAGTAAACTAGAAGGTTTGGTAATTGCAAGAGAAAATTTTGAAGTATTAGAGGAGACAAAAGAGGTATCTTATTTCAATTGAGCTTTTACTAATCTCTTATGAGGATTATGTTGTGTGAAATTTTTTATTATGATTGTATTGTGTAATTTCTCATCGATTACCAATTATTATTTTTATTATTTTTTATTATGTGCTGTAAATTTTTTTATTATGATTGTGTTGTATAATTTCTCATCAATTATCAATTATTATTTTTATTATTTTTGTTTTTATACGAGAGTTGATGGTAGGCTACAACCCAAATTGGGAATAGAGGGATGTAGAAATTTTGTTATTATGATTGTAGTAGAAAATTGTCCATGATCAAGTTCTATAGCTGTTCAAATTAATTTAGATTTCCCCTTACTTTCACTTATCAATTATTATTATTATTATTTTTATATGAGAGTCAGATGAGAGCTACAACCCAAATTGGGGATAGAGGGATGCAGAAATTTTTTATTTTAATTGTAGTAGAAAATTCTCCTCGTATACCTGTTCAAATCAATTTAGATTCCCCTTTTCATATTCCCTACTTTCACTTCTACCTATCTTAATAATTATACAATACAACGTATACTTGAGAGAGGGAAATGTTTTTTTAAGCGGCGATAGGGCAGACAGAAGCACGCGAAAGATTTTCAAAAATTACCCGTCAACCTTGGAGTTTTCACCCCTCACTGCGTGTATGGAGAAATCTCGGGTAATGTCTTTCATTTTCCTTATTATTAAAGTGTACCTAAACAATGTAAATGTCATATTTCTTTGTAATCTATTGTCACATAATAGATTTCCACGTACCCAATTGGCATCGAAGATATAAGACTACAAATCAGAGAAATAACCATACACTCTAACAAATGGAATCAAATTTGGTCTTATATTTCATATCATGGAAACAACATGGTTTTTTTACATATATACTGGGTATGTGATGAGTTATAGGGACTTACAAGCCATATTACAGTTCACATCAACCTGCAATGCAAGGTCAAGCACCATTGATTCGAGCCTTGAAGCTTACATATTATAGTTCTAAAAGGACACATATACAGACATGCAAAAAAAATATCAATACTATGAGTACTATGAGCGTATGGTGCCCCGTATACCTGAACTATATAAAAGGATAAAGTCCACCATTTGCTCCTTCTCGAGCTGAGTCTTCAAGTGCTTCTAGATCAACAAATTTTCTATATCTTTATCAGATTTCTATACGATGGATTTGAGAATGGTAATATTGAAGGCCTATCTCTTGACCGACGGTGAATGATTAGTCACCTCTCTTGTCTCTTAATCTCTCTATCACACACAGAAATGGGAATGGGGCATGTATTTATTTCATCCTCTCTCCCCCTCTCACTGAGAAGTAGGGTTTATATAGACCTCATGAACAAATAAGTATGAATATTCTTGAGTCATATCCAATTCGTTGAACATCTCATCTATCTCTCTCGATTTGATTTAAAAAAGATAAGCATGTATATTTGTTTGAATTCGAAAGTGCTTCCAGATAGCTTTGATGATAACTATATCCTCGAATTGTCTTAATCTTGTTTGATGTTCGAATTTGTATATGTCGCCAGTCAAGGAATCAATTACTTTGTATATGTCGCCGGTCAGGCTGCAGCACTACATTGACATTTTCGTGTATTTCTTCTGCCTCTTCCAGATGATGAAGCCATATTCCATGAAAGTTGGAGAGATAATAGAGGATTCAAAGGTAAATACAATGGTTCAAGCGTCACTTCAAATGGGTCACGAACAAGAGAGATATGGCTCGTCGAAAGTTAACCCATTTATGCTGCAAATTACAGTAGGAAATCATAGGGTTACGGGTACAATCGCTTCTACCACAGGGGATTATAGACTATGGGAATATGATAATCTTGTGGATGGGACTATGACACATATCGCTATAAAATTTTGGCTCAAGATTGTCCGTATATTTAGAGATATCATCCACTGGCAGTCAAGCTTTTATATAATTTTTATGACTATTGTTGCAGAGTTTGCCGCTTTATCCTAAGTTATTGATATAATGCCGCATTCATATGGTTGGTAGGGCATTGAGTCAGAAATCCAATGGTCTAGGTCCCATGAGAAAATTCCTCGTAAGTTGAGAGAAATATCAATTTTAGTGCTCAGATGTCATCGTGGTTTGTCTGGTAGGCGATGCATAAAAAATTGGTTGCCAATGAATACAGATGATGGGTTAAGCCAACTCTGAATGATTTCATATTTGTGAAGAGGGATATAATGCCTCAAATATTATTATCCAAGAGTTTCAGTTTAATCCCCAAAATATCAAGTTCGGGACTATTGGTCAAGGCATATCTTGATCGCCAATGAGCACGAATGATGAGTTAAGCCAATAGTTAGTAAATCGAAGACTATCAATAAATCGGCTTACCATAAAATCGAAAAGAAATCGTTTTTATTTAAAAAATTCGGATGAAAAAATTGGGTAAAAAAATAGTGATCCGCAAAATTACATCATGTAAAGATATCGCTAATCTATCGAACTAGGCTCAAAAAATCATAGTAAGAAAATTGGATAATTAAAATGTTAGAAATTTTGAAATTCTAAAAACTAAAAATAATGTCAAAGCTAGCAATAACTAATCCATTAAGAAAAATTTTATTAGACTAATATATATATGTCAATTAATTTAGATGTCTCATAACTCTCACCTAATCATTCAATATTAAATATAGAATTAACTAGAAATAAGCCCAATGCATGGTAGAGTCAAAAGAAAAGTTAGGAGTTTGGGAAGGTGTAATGCCCAAGTTATGTAGCCATGCATCATTATGATCATCATCATCTGGAGATGTGTCATCATTTTCCGCCTCTTCGGAAACCTCTCCTGGCAATGAACCAAGTTGTTCAAGATTAATTGCATTACAATCTCGAATTTCATTTTCACACGATGCAACCATCATCTTTGAATTCACTCGTATGTAAACCAAGTTGGTTAACATAATTGTTGTCAATCTATTCTTTTTTTTTGTTTGAGTTGCCTCAAAAGCACTCCAATTTCTTTTGTATGTTGATGAGCTATATGATTGGCTCAAAATCCGAATTGTATCTCAACAACTCTTAAAAGAATACAATTTTTCTTTCTGCCAGTAGCATTGAATTTGAAATCAAGGTAAAGTCTGCATTCACTTCAGGATTATCAAGTTTAACAAACCCATCATACATTAAAGTTGGATTAAGAAATGCAGCAGCAACAAGAATGGGGTGAATTATATTTTCCTTTCGCCTCTTTTCAAACATCTTCACTAATTTAAGATACCTAGATTCATTGCCATTACTATTTCTCTTTAGTGCTTCTCTTGCCCTTTCCATTGCTTTATACAAATATCTCATGGTTGACCCTTCACGATCACCCCACGCTAATGTAGTGATTGCATCTGTTGCATCATTCAAAAATTTAGAGATTTGAATTATTTATGTGAGTTTTGTACTACTTTTACTCTTGCAATAATCCATAGCTCTCTACTAAGAGGATGCAACCATCACTCTCAAACCCTCTTCTACTTGCGATACAGATTGAATCATCAAAAAGTTAGTGGCAATCTAATTTTACCATACTTTTTTAATTCTCTTCTATTAGTATGCTTTCTCATTAAATCTAAAACAATGATATGCCAATACATAAAATCCACCATTAACTTAGTAGCCTTAATGACATTTTGTACCCGAATAAAAATTTTATCAATGTCTTCTAAAAATTTAACCCAAGGGTAGCACATCGTGTTATATGAATATGAGAGAATCTCGATTCTATTAGATCACTAGTAAATACTTAATGTGATCCATTGTTAGTCACAAGATAAACGATATTTTGTGGTCCTAACTCCTCAATAACTTGAACAAGAATCTTTTCAAGAAATAATCAAGTTATGTTATCCTCAGATACCACAAATGTATTTATAAAAACTGATCCCTTTGGAGAAGATGTAATAAAATTTATGAAGGACCGATTTTTCATATCCGATTAGAGATCTGATATCAAAGTACATCCCGATTGAACCCATGACTCTTTTGTTGAAGCTACATATGCATCGACATCTGTCTTAAGTTTTCGTACTAATTTAGTGCAAACAGATGAGTAACTTAGCAATATGTAACCAGCACCAAAGTTGATACATGCATTTATCATATTGACAAATGATTGTGCATTGATAACATTAAATGCAATATTATTCATAATTAAATCACGAGCAACTTCTTTGCCAACAAAATCTTTATTTTTCTTTCAACAATGATAGTAAAGAACTCTGTTGCAAATAGGAACTGGCAGTAGAGGTACCTACGTTTATCCAACATTGATTAATATTTTGAACAATTTTGTTCTTCTTCTTTGGAGGCTTAGAAGATACCTCGTGTGTCACATAAACAGCCAAAGCTTGTACGTCATCCGGTACTCAAGGAGAAGCTTTTATATCATTCATTTGTTCTCTTGACAAGTGATATTGAATCTTGTTAATCCTGCAAAAAAGCCTTCACCGCAAAAATTGCAATACACTTTACCTTCACATACATATACATCCTGTTAGATCCATTTGATCCCTTCTCATATCCATTTAAATACATTTCTCAAAAACAAACTTATCTATTTAAGTACATTAGATCTATTTGATCCTTCTCATATAACATTTAACTACCTTAGATCCATTGGATCCTTCTCGTGTACTATGTAACCGGATTTGACTTTTCTTATATATAATCATACTAGGGATCTATCCCAAAGTCCAACGCATACAATTTAATTCGATCTGTTCTTGGGTTGGATCTATGTTGCGAACCTCTAAGATATATGGTCTCTTTCTTTTCCCTTTTATCTGATTTATGTTTAATTTTAACATTTCAATTAGACTTTGAAAATCTTTAGTTAATCTCCTTCTATGTCCGTAGATTTTCATTTCAGTTTATTTTACTTAAATTTTGATTCCCAAAATATTTCAGTCTCCCTAGGCCAAAAACTCTTTAGTGCTTACATAGCACAAAGTTTGAAACTAAGTTATCAATTTATTTACAAAAGATTCGAACTTGAAAGTACGCCGCAGTTTTGTAGTTCTCTATTTCGAAATAGTATAGCAAAAATGACATAAACCAACTTCTCTAAAATTGTAATTTCAAATAATTTCTTAATCCTATAAATATCCCGTGGAACCGCTGTGTTAAACAAAGAAGGAAGTTTAACCCCCTCTTTATATTTCCTATTGTCCAAATTACATAATTTACCATATTTTTTTTAATCATCATGTTATCTTACTAGAAAAGCTCTCATTCTCTTTCTCTTTTTGGAAAAATTTTGTATAGAACCCTAATTCTTCATAATATTTCATGGTAGACCATCTTTCCGTTTTTCTTTCAAGTGGCATAAGGAAATCCCTAAAGATCTCACTGTACCCCCTCATCTCTTATGTCCCTCTTTTATTGACTTTTGACTATAAAAATTAGCTCCAACAAATCTTTTTATACTATTTCAACCTAAAAACGTTTTTAACCCTATTTTACCTTTCTACCCATTAACACACGTTTTTAGGTCAAAATAATATAAAAAGATTTCTATAAGGGTTTCTTTAGGTTGGTTGAAAAAAATGGAAAGAGGGTCTACTATGAAATAATATGAAAAATTAGGGTTCTACATAAAAAGTTTTCCCTTTCATTATCTCTCTAGGGACCTTCCGAGGTTATTAGAATAAAGAGGAGGGGTAAAGTCTATAATTTGAAAAATGAAAAGGTAAGGAGCGAGTTAAAGAGGTTCCATGAGATATTTATCGGATCAAGATGTCATTTAGAATTAGAGTTTTAGAGAGGGGGATATATGTCTTTTTCCCTTTGAAATATTTGACCTTTGAATCTTTAAATTTTGAAAGTGCTTTAAAATGAGAGAAATGTTGTGTGATAATAGCACATCGTATTGCAATACCACTACTAACCAACTAAGCCAGTGCCCAAATCTCATATCTCACTCTCCGTTGCATGTCAAAAGAATTTATATTCCCATGGGAGTATAATGCTCATTTAGTCCCTCAAATAAAATCCCACTTAGAATTAATGTTAGGACTTCAAATTCGTGGGATGTAATATTTTAAATCCATAGATTAACCTCAATAAAACAAACTTCCTAATTTTATCCTCTATGTACTTGAAAAAAATGTTTAGAGATTGAAATAAAGACCATCCAAGTTTCAAATGGTTCGATCTAAGTTGGTAGGAAAAGTTAAATTTTAAACTTTTTCTTTTGAGAGTAATCATCTAGTGATTCTTAGGTGGTTTCCAAAATTTTAGATTGAAAAGAATCCTCCAAAGTAGGCCTTTTGACTAAGGGAGCCATAGTAGATGTGCTCCTCTCCAATTATATTTGTTCCTTTTTTTTTGTTTCTTTTTTTCTTTTCCTTTGAACAATAATATATCCTTCGAATCTATGATTTGATTGGAAACCCATATAAGACATTTGATTTGCTTAGGGGGGAGGTTCAATCCATCAAGTTTGTCATAATAACACCATGCTAACCTCCCGTTGTTTATTGTGTTTTTATTTGGGTAAGTAATTTTAATTCCATTTGGTGCGACATAAGAAGGTGAATTTTGCTTCGAGGTACATACTTCATTATTTAAAATTTATAAACGCGGAAATTTGAAGAAAACAAATCTCAATTTAAATTCCCACTATCAGTAAACAAATCTCAATTTAAAATCCCACCATCAGTAATAGGGATTTGATTATGATTTAATCATCTTTATTTCTTCTACTCTTAGTTTCCTGTATTGTTGATCGTCTTTTTGAGGCGATTCTATCTCGAAGCATTACTCCATTAATTAAGCTCCAAAACAAAATAAATAAAAGGAATAAGTAATAATAACAAAGAAAAAGTGACCAACGCTAGGAGAGATTACACGAAAAGAAATGGGAGAGAAGGAGAAATCATACATTGGAAGGGGTAAAGAAAATTCCTTTCGAAAAAATATCCTTTTTTTTCTTAGGGGGAACTGAAACTCCAAAAGATTTTGCTAAATTTTCTTTGGAATTTTAGCAAATTGAAGACTGATATGAGATTGATGTTGCAAAATTATTGATCATTTTTTTGTTACAACTTGTAAGATGGTGGTCTAAAAGTTTTAGACGAGGATGCACCTTTTCATTTTTCAATGCTTCCGTAAAAAGCAATACTTTGCCATGCTATTTTAAAATAGAAAATGTATGCAATAACGCCATTTATTTTTATACTAGTCATGATTATAATCAACTTTTAGATGTAAAATCGGGTGACTAGAGGTGTGTCGTTGACTTGGCACGAGTCCAAAATAAAATTTTTGAATTATGTGACACACTTTAATAAATTATTTAATTTCACATCTTTAGCTAATGGTGATTGCCACTTTTTTATATAAAAAACAAATGGTTCCAATCCATCAAAGCGTAGGTTCTAAGTGGTTCATTCTACTATGGATATCATGTTGGATGGATCCCATACCCCTCCAAACTTTGCCTCGAAGTTTATGAAGAAAATGATAATTGGAAGAATGGAACCATTATCCTTCTATCGCCGTCCATCCAATTATTGAACATTGATGAGATTTATGACTACAAGATTCTATGGTCATAAGATACCTATCAATTTAAGCCTTTATTCTTACCTCTTCCCAATTTCCTTGGCAGGCTGGGAATCATGTTTCCTGTGACATTCCTGCATATTCACAAGCATTACCTCATTAACGATGAAAACTGGGAAATATATCTACACAATTCACAATTAGAGAAACAGACGAATGCATGGCTTAGAGAGAGAGAGAGAGAGGCAGCTTACAATCTTAGAGTTCCGGAAGCAACCTTGTTTAAGAGTCCTTGGGGAACATTGCCGGTCAATTTGTTGTTGGAGAGATTCCTACATTGTTGCAGACCATCACATACTATCAAACATCCTCAGAAAAATAATTGGGTTTTAACCCAATTAAAGGCATCTATTATGATGCGTGGACCGACACATCTATTCACATAGGGTCTCTTTAAAAAACAAATAGCTCCAAGATCAATTTTGGGATTAAAATTTTGTAGACCAATAATCTCATCCACCACAATCGTGAATTTGAAAAAAAAATAGATTTATAATATTAAACAGATTATTTTAAGTTTCGTTTTCATACAGGCACTACTCATTGTAGCGTACTATGTTTCTAGCTAAAAAAATTTATGTATCTAAATAGCAAATGCATTTTAATTAAATCTCATTAACATTATAACATAGTTTCGATAAAAGAACCTCCCAAATTCTTTTCTAAATTATATCAAGTAGTTTATATCTAGATAGAACTTATGAAAGGAAATCATATATTGTTTATCAAGTTAGTATGGAAGATGTATATTGCAATCGCTATATTTGAGAAAAGTAAATACAATATACTTTCCTTTCACAGGACTAAGGTTTATGTTGCACGATAATCACCTTGTATTGTTCGAGACAATAAAAAATATCAAGAAATTCAGCGTGTGGCACTTGTGTTTCACTCCACACATCCCTAGCGAAAGTGTCTATATATTTTTCCCTCGGTTTACTGAGTTACTAACTGAGGATTCTTTTTAGAGTAATTTCTGTACAGACACATAAACAAATAGGAAAATCTGAAATGGGCTAATTTTCGGAGAAAATTATGTGGAAGATCAGTCGATCACTTTTTTTTTTTATTTTTTTCAAAGTTGCCCCACTGTCTGAGGATGCCACTTTCTATTTATATTTTTCTAGTTTTTTCGTTAGTAGGGCTCAGTTCGAGAGCGATCCAAGGGCCGGCTCAGTTTTAGAGGGATCCGAGGTCCCCACCCGAGGACTACCCTTTGATGCTTTTTGTGGAAGAAAAGAGTGGTCCGAGGATGGCTCTTCCTCAAACAACTCTAGAGTTGAGCCCTGTCCAGAGAGCAGTCCAAGGTCCCCCATCCTTGGATCGCTCTCGAATTGAGCCGGCCCTCGGACTCCAAAATTTGGAGTGCCATTGCCATAAAACACCTTACTCTTAATTGGCATAAAATACACTTTAGATAACCAAATTTCCTAAATTTTCAAAATTGAAAAAATAATAATGTCATATTACTTTATTTGCTTGAAAATAAAAAATTGTGACGAAATTCACAAATGGATTTTACCTTAACTATAAATATGCAATTAGAGCTTATATATATAGACTCTTTTAAAGAGATTTAATTAGTAGAAATTTGAAATCCGTGAAAGTTGGAGTTCATTATGCTATAAATTAATTTTCATAACACCAATAATAATTTTTTATCAAAATTGGAAGAAAAAATAAGGAAAAATAAATTTTTATAAAAAAAACTTGTAAGATTAGAAATTTAGCACCGTACATGATCAAGAAACCATTAGAGGCACTTCTTTAATAAGGAAAGAAATATTTAAGGATTATGATCCTACTAAACTAAGAAAGGCTACCATTTTAGGTTTGAAATTCGGCCTACTATTATCACGAAACTTTGGACAAAAATTTCCTGATAATACAAAAGATAAATAAATAAATAAACCAAGACGTAGATGGCACTTACAACACCCAGAGGGTTGGTATATTAGCAAGAGAGGGAGGTATGTTGCCGCTGAGGCTGTTATCAAAGGCATTCAAGACCCAAAAGTTCCTCAGGCCGCCCAATTCTGATGGAATGCTCCCTGTTATTTTGTTTTTATAAATGTTCCTGCATCAAATTAAAAAAAAAAAAAAAAGACAAAAAAAAAAAAAGAAAAGAAAAAGAAGAACTTAGAACATGTAATTATTGGCCTCTGTGGTTAGGTGGACCACCTAGAAGACAAGGTCCATCCATCCGTACTCTACTTGGAGCACAATGAGAACTATGGCTATAGATTGTCACTCATCCCTTTGAATATGTTACTCGGTAATTTATTGTTGTAAATGGATTTTTTTAGTAAAGATATTTTTTGTCATTAGATGAGGTGAGTAGTGGTATTTTTAAGTATTAGGAATGGTGTGACTCATCAACATGGGCATGTAGAGAAATAAATGATAAAAAATACCCTTACTCACCCCTCTTAATTACAAAAAAATATTTTTATTAAAAAAAATCGTTGGACAAAACAATGATATATAACGTTCAAATTTATCGAGTACAATGATAAATTTTTTCATATTGATAAAGAATAACAAGTGTTCTTCAAATTACACATCTTCAATCGCCCGATTTCAAATCTAATGATCGCTGATGATGGCAACCTCATTGTATCATTGTATTATTTCCTATTTCATAAGCTCAAAACTAGTTTCTTTTTCGTGTTTACAAGGTGGATAATATTGATCCTCAAATCATATACTAAAAATATATGCACCATGTGAATGGGGGACCTTTCTGTACCACTTAAACGGCCTCCATTGTTTTTCTCATCATTAAATGGGAAAGAGAGAGAGAGCTTGGGTTTCTTACATATACTGAAGCGACTTCAGTTATCCCAATTTTGGTGTCAAAATTCCTGACGAGCCTTGATCTGCAAGTTGTCTGAAGATCAATAAGAATAAAATTGTTACTGTTTCTCAAAAATAAAAAATTTAATTTTTTTTATTTATACAAAAAAAAAAAAATGCTACAACATACTTGATACTCTACCTTTGAACTAGGGCGTGAGATACTTTTATTGCTCCAAGCGACCAAAGATCTCGGCCTAATCAATATCAAAATAAGCAATGAAATTAACCTATCACTCAAAGTACCTTTTACATATCGAAGAATCCTTTTATCTGCTTTTAAATGCATCTCACGAGGATGATGCAAATTGGTGATTGGTTGTATATGTGATATCTGGCCAAGTGAATGTACGGAATTGGAGATTGCCAATGAGCCTTCTATACTTCTCTAGATCTTAAATAAGATAACAATTTGTAGCATATGCGTTCTTTTTTGCGGCCATTTGTGTTAGAGATGGTTTACTGTCACTCATTCAAAGTGTTTTTAGCAAATCGTATACATGTGTGTGGCGAGTCAATTTCATGCCTTGTCTTGTACGCTCAACTTCCACTCCCAAGAAATACTTTAGATTTCTAAGATTTTTCATGGTAAACTGAGGTTTGAGCATTGCCTTTAGCTGTTTTATTTCATCATCATCATTTCTTGTTACTATAACATCATCATCATATAAAAGCATCATTACCAGTATGCATCTGTCTTTTTTGATAAAAAGAGAGTTATCTAAAATACTTCTAGAATAACCTCCTACAAGAAGAGCATTATAAAACTTTTAAGAGAAGCGGTTAGAGCTTGTTTAAGACAATATATTGTTTTTCTTAATGTGCACCCAAGCTCGGATCCTTGGATTCTCTTTACCTTGGTTGTTTCTTCATATATACTCTTTTCTCGGAGATCACTATGAAGAAATGCATTTTTACATTTCATCAGTCTAACCTCCAACTATACAAATTGGTCATTGCCAATGCTAATCCGACAGTGACCATCTCCACAACTAGACTAAAGGTCTCTTCATAGTCTAGTCCATACTTTTGATTGTACCCTTTAGCAACCAATTTTGAATTGTATTAGTCAATAGTGCCATCAAATTTATACTTGATTTTATAGACCCATCTATAATAGACTCATCTAAATTCAATAGGATTCATATTTGTTAAAGTTCGAGAAAGCATACACACAGATATTAATTGTGAGAGAAGAAGAAGAGAAAAGAGTATTGGATTCATATTTGTTAAAGTTCGAGAAAGCATACACACAGATATTAAATGTGAAGAGAAGAAGAAGAGAAAAGAGATAACACAAGATTTACGTGAAAACTACGGATCCAAAGCCCAGCTACATCTTCACTATTTTTGGATAAAAAATACAAATACCTGCCTCTATATAAAGGACAATCACAATGAATCTTGGAGATACAAGAAAATAATATGAAGCTTATCACCAATAACCAACTTGACCAAGCAATTTGACTTTGGTCTATCTTCAACACACTCCCCTTCAAGTTGGTGCACGGAGTGAAGGGAAGTGTCCAACTTGACAAACTGAAATTGAAACGGAAAAGTTTTTTTTGCTCGGCTCATTCGAGCCGTTGTCATACGTGGAGGTTTTCCTTTGCGCGGAGGCTATAGCCATTCCTAATGCAAATTTTCTCCTCCCTTTGTTTACAACCAATCTGAGAGAATTTTAGAAGAAATCCTCTATGGTTCGTGCTTTCAAATTAAACAATTAAATTCCAGTAAAGATAAGATATAGATGGGGCCAACCGAGTCACAGTTCAAATATATAGATCTGATCTGGAAAGATCACTCCTTTCTTAGAACAAGTAGCGGTGTCTGCTTGACATCACTCAAAAACCATAGAAAAAATACAAGAAAAAGAATAAAAGATTAAAACTATGGATTAAACTAAAGGAAAAGGAAAGGCCGTCTCACCTGTAAAACCCCGGGGGATCAGGACTGTCGGTTGATTTATGCTTTGATGATTTATCTTTCGGTTCGAAGAATGGGCTCGAGAGGGTTTAAGGCCTAGAAGATCTTGTTCCTAGGGCTTTTGAATTAGGATTTTTGTAAAGAATTTTGGAAGGAGAATTTGTAAGGATTTAGATTAGGGTTTTAGCCTAGGGTTTTCTAGGATTTTTCTGGATTTAGGGTCTCCTAACTTAAGGTAGATTTCTAGGATTTTTTGTTGTACGGAATTTTTGGGGATCATGAGCTATTTTTCTAATATTTTCTAGGGATTCTGGGTGCCTAATTTCTAAGTGAATTTCTACGATTTTTAGTTTTTGTGGGGTTTTCTATGATTTTCCGAGGATTTTAGTATGATATTTGTACGGAGGGTTGGGGGGGAGGGGGGGTTTATATAAGCTTAGGTCCTAAGTATCTCCTAGGGATTATTTCTTTGGGAATGGGTTCTGATAGGGTCAAGTTTGGAGTGAAACTGCCTCTTAAAGGATTCCAGAGGCCTCGACAAACTTTGAGATGAAAAATCCTCAATTTTTTGGATTTTCTTGAAAATTTTGTGTTTAGAAATGTGCCGTGTTTAGAAACTGCCTCTTAAAGGATTCCAGAGTCCTCGACAAACTTTGAGATGAAAAATCCTCAATTTTTTGGATTTTCTTGAAAATTTTGTGTTTAGAAATGTGCCGTGTGTCTCTAGGCAGTGAAGTATCAACAAATTTGTTCGAATCATAACTTCCAAACTGTTTGTAATTGAGACTAATCACACTTAATTGCTAGAATCTCCACGTAAGAAAACCCAAAGCTGTAGGAATCGGCGCATAGGCTTGATTGGTTTGGTAGTTGATGTCAAGCACCACTACATAGGGAGTTCGAAGGCGATAGACATTCCAAATAAACGGTGATGGTGGCACTATCATTACTTCCAATCGTCTTGGGAGTACAACACAATCCGTTACCTCTTCTAGGGAGTACAACACAATCCGTTACCTCTTCCAGATGAGGGATCTTAAAAATGATTAATAACCTAATTTCTAATAAAACGTGGAAACTGAGCATAATATCCATTGCAAGGGAGATTTGTTGCACTTCTACCCTACAACTACAAAATCAATGTCCTATTTATCACCTCACATTTATCTTGTTATAGCATGATTAGGGGTGGGAATGGATAAGGTCGGATCTGGGTTTGGGTCGGACTAGGACCCGACTAGTTATAAGTTGGTCTGGTTTTATAAATAAAAAATATTAAGAAATATGGTACATATTTTATAGTATATACTTAATATTATTACTATGTATTTATGCTAATGATGAAGATTCTACAAGGCCTAGGCTTTATAAAAACACAATAAAGCCTCACCTTAAATCCTCGTCCCGAAAGCACTTTAGGCATCGTAAATCTTCATGATGGCTCTAAAATCAATTTCCAAAATCGATAATAAAATTTGAAACTCAAAAAATGATACAAATCTTGCAGATCTATAAACAATTATTTTTAGGGTGAAATGGATGGTCAAGATAATTGTTACAATATACAATATTTTTAAAGCTTTAAATCCTATTTTTTTCTCACAGGCATAATGTTCAAGCCGAGATGGTTGATGTTATAATTTTTCAATGCTTGAATTGTAATTTTTTATAAGTTATGGGGTTAAGCTTTACTTATTTGTATAGAGTTGCAGCCTTATCAAACCATTTTCCTTATACTAATATATACCATGTTAGGTTGACCATGACCTGGACTGACTTGGGTCGGATCCATTTTATCATAAGTGTGACACATCAAGGATTACTTATGTGACCTCTGACCAATTGCACGTTTCCTTGAAATCACTTTCCATCTTTGTTTTGTAACTTTAATCCACTTTCTCATGTTCATGTTCTTATAACGAAGCTCAATACACTTCTGGAAAGGGTTGGGGTCGTGGCGGTAGCACCCCACACCCAAGTCACCATGTTGTAGTTTTTTTTCCACTAACTGCACCCCACTAATACCTTCAAAAAACTAACGCCTAAACTATTTGAAAAAATAAGTAGGGCCTGTTTCACTAGTGAATTATCCAAAAACGCTCAAAGATACTTCTATATATACCTACTGAGCTTAACTCAAGAGGAAGAACATAGCAACAACATCATCATTATCAACGACAACATGTGACATACAGCCTATAATGTACATACTAGTATATTTCATGATTTTATTGATGCAATTGTGCTTTTCTTTTCTTCTTTTTCAGAACGATGTAAATCATCAGTCAAAGATATTCCACTTTGGTTGATGTAATTAACAGACAGATACTTGAGGACTTTTTACCTAAAAACAAACAAATTTTCCTAAGCCATGAACTTTGTTTGTTCAATTTGTGTATGATTAGTCTTACCCACGTTGTTAATGGAACAACATTTGGAGCAAATAGTCACTTCATGGGCGATACCTATCTCATAAACAACTTCTTCCTAAAATGCTCCTTGAACATTTGGGAACATGTGCTGATTTTACATTTCCTTATGCACATGGCGATTCAAATTTTACGATGCGCATTGCTTTACATGGATCCATGGTCCCACTTGCATCGTTAAGACACTTGCATTGGGATCTTACCGTGATGGGCTTTTCGAACGTCGGGAGAAGGAAATGGATGAAATGTCAAGAGTAATTTACGTACGGAAACAAAAAATATAAAATTGGTAAAAAAACATTTTACGAAAATTAGATGTCATCCTTGGGCTGCCTTTTATTTTTTATTTGTTTTAGCTTTTTTACTAATAGGGCAGTGCCTAGTGTGAGGGGGACTGCCCAATCTAGAAAGAAGTCCGAGGTTGACATCTTCGGACCGCTTTATTTTTAAGCAAACAAATGAGCTAATACAGTCCGAGGCTGTCAACCTGGACTGCCCTGAAGAGCAATAGAGAAGGCAGTTCGCAAATGGGAAGCTCAAACTGCCTTTGAATGTTTAACAAAGTCAATTTTTGCCAATTCATTTTGAGCAGAGGTTCTTTTGAGTTATCTTATTGTTTTAGGGAGGCTAATATAGCATCTAATGCTTTGCGCACCAACATTCCTTGGTGGTTACATCTTTTTCTTCTTGAATCTCCTTGTAATCGTTCATGGGTGAATGAAATTCATAGTAATTGATTTTTTTAAAAAAATCAGTTTTTGCCAACCTCAGGCTGAGTTGAGGAGCACTACAGAAGGGGGTCCGATGATGCTAACTTCATACTGACTGGGCACTACCCTAAATATTATGGCACATCCCTACTATAGAAAACAAAAAAAAAAAAATTAGTATGAGGATAATATCCTCATACCGAGGGGAAATTTTGAAAAAGAATAAAAACCTCAAGTTAACTGACCTTCTGCATAATTTTAATCCAAAATTGACTCAGTTCGTATTTTAATATATTTTTTGTGTGTTTATGTAATTCACTCAAATGTTAAATAGTGAGGGCGTGTGTATGCAGCCCTTCCTTATTTAATAATAGGGAAGTTTTACAATAAATTTGATGCTACAATATGCACTTACCTTATATTTAAGGTTAAAAAGTGGATGCCGCCGGTTTTATAGGGGTTTATGGAACTTGGGTATCCACTAAATCAAATCTTGAATATCTTGGACATGATTCCATAAATTTTCCATCTATCTAACTAAAATAGCCCAAATTATCTCAGTCCAAAACAGGTTTTCTAGAAACGCCAAATAAACAGGAATCTGAACTCCACAGTTCCAAGTGCTCCTATAAAATCTAAATCCCAGGAATCTGAACTCCACAGTTCCAAGTGCTCCTATAAAATCTAAATCCATATACACATACACATATACATGTATGTTTGTACACATGCACGCGGGTTGGTCTGAGTTACTCAAAAGAAATAGAAAACATATACAAGTGAGAGATGGACAAAAGAAGATTTCTGAAGAACCTACAAAACGGGATTTTGAGAATATTTGACAGAAAACATATACAAGTATGAGATGGACAAAAAGAAGATTTTTGAAGAACCTACAAAACTGGATTTTGAGAATATTTGATATGTTAAATCGAAGGCAAAGCAGCTAAACTTGTATTAAAAAAAGGATCCTAAAGGGAATGGACAGATTTTAAAAAATAAAACTAACCATGAAATCAAAAATCAAATAGAGTAATTTATGTTCGGATGTAAAAACAAATAGGAAAATACAAATAGGCCAATTTTTTATGAAAATTACACAGGAAATCGGTCAACCTATATTTTTTATTTTTCAAAATTGCCCCTTACTATCCTTGGACCGCATTTAATTGTTTACTTTTTTTCATTAGTAGGGTAGTTCCCTAGTGTGAGGGGCATTGCCCAATCCAGATGCCCGAAATTAGAATCCTTAGGCCTCCTTTTTCCTTAGGAAACAAATGAGTTAATGTAGTTTGAGGATGTCGAACTCGGACCAACTCTAAATTCTTAATAAAGTCAGTCTTTACGGTCTGAGGATGCCAACCTCGATCCGCTTTAAAGAGCACAACAGAAGGCAATCCGATGATGCTAACATCGTGCTGACTAGGCCTACCCCAAACATTAAGGCATACCCTATTGTCGAAAAAAATAAAAAAAAATAAAAAAATAAAATGCAATCCGAGGATGGTATCCTTACCAACCTCGGACTGAGGGACAATATTGAAAAAAATAAAAAACCTCAGGTTGTCCGACCTTCAGCGTAATTTTAACTCAAAATTGACTTATTTTATATTTTAGTATTATTTTTTTGGGATAATTATGGATACCCCAAAATGAACTTTGTAGACAATCTACCCTCCAATACTTTTAGTATCACACATATAAACTCAATTACTATTTTTTCTTGCATTTATCCCAGTCAAAAAATAAATGTTTTAAAGACTAAACTACCATTTCCCTCCCTTACTCTCTACCTATTTAATCTTTCTATCTCTAGGTGCCCTCTCTTTGTCTCTCCACCAGCCAGCCCTCTCTCTCTCTCATGTTGAAAAAATACAATTCAGCACAAAAGTTTGTCGTACAGGCATCTGGCTTTTGGAAATCCAGAAGCCTCATGAGCAGTCCAGACGACTGTTGTGTCAAACCATTTACAAGGTTTCTAGATTTCCAGAAGTCATAGCACGAGAGAGAAAGAAAGAGAGATAGATGCGGGTAGCGAGAGATAAAGGGCAGGTAAAGAGAGAGAGGGCGGAGAGACATAGATTTAATGGGTAGGAAGTAAAGAAAGGAAAGGTCGCTTAGTCTTTAAAACATTTACTTTTTGATTGGCGTAAAAGCAATAAAAAATAATAACAAAGTTAAAAGTATTGAAAGTAGAATGACTACAAAGTTCATTTTTGGGGATTATCCATAATTTTCCCATTTCTTGTGTCCATACATAATTCACTCAATCAAATATTTAACAAACATCCCAATTTTACATGAAATGCACGATTTACAATATAGACTGTAAATTCACAATCTTGACAATGAAATCATTTAGTGAATAAGCGTCATTATTATCATCATCGTCCGAGCCTTATTCCAACTACATGTGGTCTCCTAAGTGAAGAAGCCAGAGCAAAATGTAAATATAAAAGGTACTCAATGTTGAAAATGATGCAAAATAATAGAAATTGTAGGGTTCGTATTTTTCTTATTTCTTTTTTTTTTTGTTTTTTATAGATAAGAGGGTAGTTATAAGTTATGGGTAGTTAACTCTCTCTTTATGGGTAATGGGTAGTTAGAGTTATCTAATCAGTAGGGTTTGTAAGTAGTTATCTAATAAAGTTTGTGAGTTGTGGGTAGTGGCATAGATGCCTATATATGAGCATCATATAATAAGATATGTGTCACCGGCATATGTAACTTCTGAGCAATCAGTGGATGTAACTTGACCTTTGGATGAATATATGAAATGAGATATATGTGAATTACCTTACTTGTTTGTGTTTATCTCTTCCAGAAAGAAAGAATAATCAAATATTTTTGGAATACCCCCTGCATCTTTCTAAAAAATATTGACAGTTGTATTAGAGCCTTTATCTAAATAATTCTTACATGTTACCGGATCGTCTATAAAATATAAACACTCAGGTTATACTATTTGGAGAACAGTGGCAATGTCTGGTAGCGGTTTCTCAGCTGAGAAGTACTGCTAGGGTAATCATTGACATAATGCTCCACCGGTGCCGATACCGTGGTCTTTTTGGCTCAACAGTTTTAAGGATGGCCAATCACAGGAGAGATTTTCCTTTTCCTTTTATTTATCTTGATCTTCTGGTTTCCTCGAGTGTTGGCAAATATTTTTAGAGAGAGAGAGGGAAAGGGAGATGTATAGAGAGAGAAAGATTGTAGAGGGAGATTTATTATCATGGGAAGGAAACGTGGTCCAATTAGAGCTCTGGAAAAAAAAAATACTGTTTCTGATTCAAGGATGATTTTGGCGTGTCAGTTTTTGATCCGTCAGGCTTCAAGCCGTATCTCCATCACACCACACCTCTCTCTCTCTCTCATCGTAACAAAACACAAGACTTTCAATCTCGTTTTGAACATTTCAGTGCAACATATTTACTAATGTTGCAGAATAAGCTATCAGCAAAACCATGATTTAATTCAGGAGAAAAAACAAGAAAAACAAAGTGTAGTTTCAAAAAGTTAAAACACAATTCTCTCTCTCTCTCTCTCTCATCAGCAAAGTTATGATTTAATTCAAGAGAAAAAAAAGAAGAAAAACAAACTGCAGTTTCAAAAAGTTAAAAACCAATTCTTCCTCTCGACATGCCAGAAAACAATGAGATTTACTAAAGCGCATTTAAATTTTCTTTTCATGAATCAATGAATAACCTCTCTCTCTCTCTCTCTCTCTCTCTCTCTCACACACAACAACTAACTAATAACTAACTAACTAACTATAACGTATTATTCGTTTACTTACTTAACTTAACTTAACTTAACTACTAACTA
>NW_006498507.1:3016992-3040108 GCF_000471905.2 Amborella trichopoda | reverse complement strand
CTCTACCACGCACGCGCGTCCTACTCTCGTCTCGACTCTCTCTCTCTCTCTCTCTCTCTCTCTCTCTCTCTCTCTCACATTGTGGCGCTGGCTGTCAGCTTCCTCGGCAGGCTAGGCCTTGTCTAACTCCAACAAATGAGGTTAGGAAGAAACAAGATGAGGCAGAAGGAACAACAGATCATTACTAGTAACTTTAGCATCCACTGATTATATCTTAGGGCCAATGCCTCAAAATATGCAAGGAGGAAAAGAAACAGACATCTGAGGCAGAAAAATGCAATCACTCGACTTTCAGCAGTTGTTCACATGTTTTAGGGAGCAATTGTGTGCATTAATGACCCGCGACAATAAGCAGCTTCTTCATCATCTTGTCTTCCTTCGGGGTTTTGTCGTAGGACCTTCCTCCAATGACACAAAATGCGTTTCAGCCAGGAAGCATGAACTTACTCCCCATATATATTCTATTAATTGAGAGTATTGCCAATCACTCAAAAAGGGAAGCCATCACTCAGAAGAGAAGCTGAAGTCACAACCCTCACCACAATCCAACAAAACACTAACATGCCATGTGTTAAGGGCTAATGTTGAGGTAGAGACGGTATCTTCTCGAGCATATCGCGACAAATGACATAATTGTCCTGCAATTTTCAGCAACCCCAAATCAGACCAGAAGCCAGCACGAATGAACATTGACATCTTATCACAGTTCTCGTACCTTTCTAACAGTATCCCATGTGTTGGAATCAAAATAATGATAAGATCCCATCTCATAGGTGCCCGCTTCAACAATGGACTCCCCATTTCCAGCCCTTGTGAACCACAATTGGAGCTCCCTGTGATAGAACCACCCTCGTGCATACCTGCATTCAAACATTACCCAACAAATTGCAGGCCAACATCATCAATAGCCAAAACTCAAAGCAAAACCTAGAGTGTGGGTCTTACACATTGCCACTCATGGCCGTGTGCACTTGTTTGCATCTATTTTTGTGTTTGTAAGAACATGTGCATGACGAGTGTTGGAAAGAATGACTCAGGCTGGGTGCTCCCCAGATCTAAGCCGAGTACTCGGCCTGAGTGGGGCTGAGTTCTGGCCAAGGTCACAAATGTTTAAAAATTAAAAATAAAAATAAACATAGAAAATCCAAAAAAAATAGGAAAATATCTTTAAAATAAAATTAAACAAACTCATCTAAAATGAGGTAAAAAAAGTATCACAAAAATAAATTTAAAAAGAATCAATTTGTGACCAGGGTTATTTTAGAAATAACCTAAAAAGAAAAGAAAATATAAAAATAAGAATTCATGGCCAAAACACTTTCCAATCTTTGCCGAAATGATAGAAAACATAAAAAATCATATTGCTGATAAATTTCTTATTTAAAAAAAAATTATTTATTTATTTATTTGTTTAAGATCCCCGAGTTGGACACCCAACTTGGAGATACTCAGGCTCTCCATCCTAAGCCCAAGTTACTTGAGAGAGTCCAAGCTGGCTCACCCAAGTACTCGAATTCTGTGCATGACTCCATACATGAGAGTGGCTGGGTATGTCTATTGCATTAGGAGACATTCATATAAATGGGTATAGCCCTTCCTTGGGAGGATAGGAGGCACATCAGTGTTCTTTGCTTTTTAGGACATTATTTAGGAGATAGATTTCTCGTAAGTAAAAAGATTCATTGTTGGGCAACAGAAACAGTAAACTGGATATTGAGACAACCATCATGTATGTACATGCCATCGTACTTGTAATTAAATATCAGCAGGAGAGCTGTAGCTGCACGTGTCTGCACAAGTGTGTGCGAGTGTGTGTGTATGTGACTGTATGTGCATTTGCTCACTTATGAGCCCCTCTGATGTGTATGTGTAAGAGAGGGAGGGAGAGGGAGAGAGGGGGGAAGCATACAGTTCATTGGCGGCATACAACTGTGCTTCATCATTGGGCATACTGCATGAAAGGCAAAACCATGCAAGAGTTGGCTTTGGATCTTGAGATACTAAAATATAGCCATGAAACACATAAAAGAAGCTAAACTAGATAAGAAACACTACCTGTAGAACGCATAAAACAGTGTCCCCAACCTGTATTTTGAGAAATAACCATGCTACATTCGAAGTATATAGAGTCAAAAACAGGTGCATATTTCCCTAGTAAAAGATGCAAGGTTTTTGAATATTGGATGACTCACTTGTAGCCTGGGTCCAGGCTGAATGTAACACTGAGGCAAACGATACTCAGGGTCACCTTTAGTAGGTTGATCAGACCATGGGGAGCCAAAAGTTCGATGAAGGTCCTCCCTGGAGTCCAAGTTTAACCCTAATGTGGTAAGATCAGTTCCCAAAGCTAAAGATTGCAGGTCCATATCCAAGGACTTTATAATACTCAATAAACCTGCCAGCGCAAATCTATCAAGGGAGGCTTGCACCCCATGCAAGGACTTCATATTCTGATCTCTGGGCTGAGCAAGAGCTGAAATCTGTTGTATACGAAATTCGGATTGGTATTGATCTTGTGGATATTGCTGAATAAGCAGGTCATCTGATGCCAAATCAGAAGCTGCAATCGAAGTGTTTACTGTTCTTAATCCCATAATTGGAGTGCCACCCGTTTGAACCTAAGACAGTAAGAATTTCGGATCACTTGAATGAAAAACTGAAACTTCACAATCTGAAGCACCTGTAAATTTTCTTTTGTGAACTGAAGCACCTGTGAGCGATAAGAAACAGATTTCCCATGGGAAGATGGGAATAATTCAGAGCCATGTATCTGGAGAAAGTCTGGAGAATTTGCTGGAGCCAATGTGGCTCCAGTTTTACCAACTGATGAAGCAAGGTGCTGTTGTTGTTGCTGACGATGGGATGCATAACTTCCAGTTAAGCCGAATCCTGCTGACCTCCCCAACTGTGAAACACTGCAAGCAGGTTAAAATGCGTTGACGGAATTGTGCAAGAATGACATCACCACAACTTTAAAGGCCACATTACATGTAAAGGAGAATGTTGCCCTTGAATCATTGGAATGGCGTTGTCATGATGATGTTCTTTCTGATGCAAATCCATCGTGAAATCAGCATTGCCACCTATAAAAGTTTCAAATACAGTACTAGTGATTATTCAGGATGAAAAGAATATACACACATGCAAACAAAGTAAATGTCACCGCCAATTTAAGGCAAAACACAGAAAAAGAATTAAAGAGAAGACTATAATTTTGTTACCAAGTGTGGTACCTTTTTTAAAACCCAGAATTCATACATAAAAAAAACTATATAGAGGGCACACAGTAACATGTGAAAGAACCAATCAGCATCAGCATTACAAGCTGCATGAAAAAAATTAACTAAGAGAGGGCGCATACATACTGCTGACCACTGCACTAACCGGAAAAAGGACACAATTAAACCCTCCCCTTCCCCCCCCCTCCCCTTCCCCTCTCCCCCCCCCCCCAATCCCCCCTTTTACCATCCCCCTCCTATTCGTGTGAATCTAATTATATGTTTTGGAGCTAGACCTCCCAAGTGTATTTGACTTATGATTTGCTCTTTTACATGAATGGATCCTGCAAGGTGTGTTTTATTCATTTGTATCTGAAGAGTGTATCTTTATGGATAATTGACATGCACATAAGAGAGACAACACAAAAATAAGATTCGAAAGGCAAAAATATGAAGGAAAAGGTGACAAAGAAGAATTGGGAAAGGCACAGATCAACAGGGCATGGGAAAACTCTCTTCAATCAACATGTGGGCTCCATCGATAATGTCAACAACCAAATTGGACTGAAAAGATGGGAAACTATTAGCCTATTCCATCACCTCTTCCATGACATTAGCAGGTCAGCAAGGCCATGTCAGATTAGACACACCTCATAAAGTTGAGAGGACCTCCCTTAGCATATAATGGGCCAAATATTATCTGGCCATCAATTGGTGTGATGGTAAAAAGCTCGGGTAGCCAGCGCAAGTGCACAGGATCGAGTCCTAAGAGCGGCCAATTTGTGCATAAAAAGCCAAAGGTTAGGACCGTTTCCAGCTCACCCCTCCTGAGAACCTGCGTAGGCTGGACCAGCACCGAGTTACGGGCCAGAAATTATCTGGAAGAAATCTCTGGACACAGGTAAGAAAAGACATTGAATACTACCTCCAAAGGTCCACCCAAACCTAAAAGGTTCAAATATCTTCTGAATGGAAAAAACTGCTCCAACTCTCCCCGACACCAATCAACCAATGTCACCAAGGGAGATCTGTGCAATTTAAGTTTCCAGGTCCCAGCTAGACATGGTATCAAGCTTAAAGACCGTGAGACTAGCTCTAATAACTAATTTTATCTAGTCAAAAACACGGTTATTGTTCTGATTCTTGGGAACCTTGTGAGGGACACACCCAGTAAATAAAAGCATCGCAGGCCTCTATTTCCCCACGTACCAATCTTCAAAGACCAACCTGCAAAATGTAGTAATTCCTCCCCTCCCCTATCCTCCAGAAGATAGCTCAAGGACACATCCTACAAAGAATAGGGTATCACAATGCATCGGGTCATGGAAGCTAGCACCCTGACAAGGCTAACAACTGAGATTGGTACAATCAAGCTATCCGGAAAAAGCCACAAAAGTAAGCCAAATAAGTCTAAGAAGCCCCGGAGTAAGAAAAGATGATCTACAGATTTCCCTTGCAACAAATAAATGTTGAAATCTGCAAGTAGTCTCCAGTACAGACCTTATCAATCAAAACCACCCATCAGAAATTTACCCAAAAATAAAACCAACCATCAAAAATCATGAACACTAGGAGTTTGACGACAGAAAACCACCAGACACTATGGATACTATCAGAACATCCCTCCCTCCCCATCCCCACAGTCAAGACCAACAACCCCATTTCACTGCTTAGTGAAGACACTTCCAACCAAAACATTGTATGTCACATGGCAGAAACAGATCTAGTGTTGAACCATTCACCATCCCTCCTCTGCTTCTTCTTATCATGCTCAAAAACTGCATAACTGGCTTTCATATGGAGTGGCTTTAGTCTAAAGTCTCTATCATTGATTTCTCCACAACGTAATTTGATTTCCTACGCATTCCATTTTTACTTAAGTGTAAGGTCGGATCACATTTGTGGCAGAAGCATCACATGCATGATAAACTCCAACAGCAAACTTGGCAACCCAAAAAGAGAAAACAAAAAAGTGTAAGAACAGCTTTAATATGCATCAATTGCTTCAGTGACTTGCATATTGGGAGCACTCATACATGCAACTTATAAGGTTAACCATCCTTCTCATTAAAAGAGAAAACAAAAAAGTAAGGGTGTGGTTTGTATAGAGCCGAGGCCCTAAACAATCAAAATAAAGCGCATCTTCAAATAGTGTCGAGAAATGTGGTTTCAATACTGGAAATCTTTGTGAGAGCCTTAAAATATATTTCCATCTTTAATTATAAAATTTAAAGCTTAAAAAACAGTATGGATCGAGCAGATCTATGAAAACTTGAAAATTGACGGTCCCAAAATGCATTACAAGATGCACTATTTCCAAAATTTGAAATCCATTTTTTTCTCATGTCCATGCATCTTGATGTTGAGATGATCAATTTGAGGATATTTGGGCATCAAAACGACCTCTTCAAGTGAAAATTTTGAGGTGGGTTCTAATTTGATTGTTTAAAGCCTCGGCTATATATAAACTTTTTCCAAAAAGTAATGGAGCCATAATTTGTTAATGGTGCAACTTCAAAATTGCATACTCTCATACCTAACAGCATAGCTACAGCTTCTCAAGAAAAAGAATTTGATTACACCAATGACTTCAAAAACGCCGGGTTGACACGGAATCGCCCGGCCCAACCTAGGAATCAATCACCCCGTGCCGATTCTATCAATATATACGAAATCGTCCGGGTCTAGAAGAGAACCGCCGATTTGCTACGATCAAAAAGGCATTTTTCTACAGTAAAAAATGCCGTTTTCTATAATAAAATTGCCGAGTCACTGATCCGGACCGGTTCTTGGCAGGTTCACTGTTTTTGCACACGTTTTTTCACCGGTTCACTATTTTTTTCGCACATAAAAATGGTGATCCAGACCGCAGATTCACCAATCCAAATCAGTTTTTGTGATGCCCAACCTAGTCACCGGTCCACTTTTACATCATTGGATTACAATTGAGACAAAGGACACTTGTAAGGAAACATGATATTAGTGCAGGCCAGGCAGGCATTTTTATATAAGCAGCAAGCCCTGGAGCCACTAAAAGAATAAGTCCTATAGAATCATAGAGAAAGCGCTTAGTTCAGTGCAGAATAGATCACCTTTAAACCCAGGCAAAGCTGGAAAGTCTTCATTTTGAATGCTGAACTCTTGGTTTTGTTGGACAATAGAACTAACACCACCACCTTGTTTTCGTAGAGAAGCTGGGAAAATTTTAATTTAATATTTAGCATATTCATATAGCCAGCTGAAACGAGACATGACCATGGGAAATCTCTTTTACCTAGTTGTCCTTGAGGCCCTCCAGAACTTGGACGGCCAATCAACCATGGGAAATCATTCATGTCAAAGGGGTAACTATCATTGGGATTCACATCATCTAGCACTCCCACAGAGCTTAAAAAATTATTCCCTGCTTGGATTTGGCTCTGAGCCATTGAGTCTCCAAAAGTTGGATAAGAATTTCCTAGCATAGACATCACTTGTGGAGCTGGCAAAATCCAGACAAATAGTCATTATATAGACCATATGGATATAATAAGCAACATGAACACAAAGACACATACAGTTCAAAAAGTGACGTGCACTAAAAAAAAGTTCCACTTGCATATGAACCATGAGTAAATTCATCCAAAAACAGCTAAAAAAGGAAAGGAATGGACAATAACTATTACCAGAAAATAAGAGACAATATGCTGAAAGTACCATGATTTTCTCCTTGCTCAGAATGATTTCAGTAACAGATTTCAATGACTCAAACTTTATAAGAAAACATTGCTAGGCACCACATAGGTGAACACGGAATGACATAATAATATAGTCAAAAGCTCAAACACAAGCTAAATCGTCACACACGTATAATATTTTATGGACTTCAAAGGCAGTAAACAGAAAAAAAGAAACCCTTTGCAGTAAGAAGTGCCATGCAGACTCCCAAACAAGTATGACCGCAATGCCTTCCTGAATGGCCACAATAAAAAGGATTATTTTCAGGGTCATTTCCTAGGGAAAGGTATGTGAAATTCATTTTCTGATGAAGCTCACAAGTTTGTGACATGAGATAACATCAGGTTAGTAGAAAATGGCCACAACAAAATTGTATGGCCTCAATTACAAACACGATTATGTTTGAGAAAGTAGAATGTATACGCATTTCAACATGGGGAAGCATACTAAGATGGATATGATCATAGAGAAGGAATGGTCATATTCATCACTACTGTCCAACCAAAGGATGTATGGTTATGGATAGAGAGTAGATCCCACCAGAACATGTCCTGACCAGAGTGGTAAGTCATGCCCTATCCATTACCATACATGGATTGGACATAAAAGGCACTTCTAAACAATCACTCTCTATCATTAAATGGATATCTCAATTGTACAACCTAGAGTAAAAAATCACACCTCTACAATACTCATAAAGACAACGACGCGATTAGCATGCGGCCAGCCCGCATATTGTAGAAATGCGGGCTTGGCAATAAATATATTTTTTAAATATAATTTGATCCTAATTTTTAGAGAATACATAATCTTTAACATGGAGATCATGAATATGAAAAAAATAAATAAATTTTAAAAACTATAAATAATAATTATATTAAGAAAACATTTGGACCGTTAGTTACAATTGTTTTTGGATGGACCATCTATTTGCATCCATCTTTAAGATGAATGCTTTATACCTGTGGACCGCATATTGTAGAAATGCGATCCAGCCCGCATGAAACAATTGTTCTAAAGACAATTACAGGCAAAGAAGAGTACTGAACTTCAAAAATTTGAAGGACCAAACAACCAAAACATTCTCTCTTCGCAACTAGTAGCTGTACGTGACTATCCACATCAGCACAGTTGAGCAAATTAAAATCCATGGCGCAAACATATCAGTGGAGAGAATGAGTCTGCTAACAGGGTATGAGATATCTCGATCTTATTTCCAGCAGCTTGAACAACTGGATGGTACGGTTGTAATTCCATTGTTCTCCAGTCTTTTACGTCACATGCCCATATAAACATTAGCAATTTTATACAGCTGAAATAACTTCATATGTAATTTATCAGCGTTTACAACAGAAATCACGGTAATTTCCAGCAGGTTGCATCGAAAATCCTCCATATCTTGGATTGTAGCACCTTTGAAATAAAAGGGAATGAAGGTTGCAACCAGTGTTTACAACTTGGAGACTCCAACTCAGACTTGCCCAAGTTTCTCGGGCTCAATAGGGTGTAAAGCCCGGTACCCCCAACCTCAGGAGTATATGTAATTGATTTATTATTAATTATAGAGTAATAAATGATCTAAACCATGTTCTTTCGCTACATCAGCAGGGGTAAATGATTTAAAGCATGACTAAATCAATCATGATGGACTTATAATTAGTTTTGTATATATTATTCATGGTTTTATGGATTTTTCTTTTTCTTCTATATTTCTATTTTTCTCAGAAAATTATCTTTAACCATTTTCTATTTTTTTTATCCTTTTTAAGAAAAAATCTACTTTTTATGTACCTTATCTGTAGTTTATCATTTTTTTTGGGGTCCCATTCATACCGATTTTTTGGGATTTTTCCCAACTTTCTTGAGTTTTTTGGCTCTTTGGGTGGCTTAGTGCGATCTCGGGTGAGTCCACTCAAACTCGTCCAAGTAGCTCTCAGCCATGCCAGGGGCCGAGGCCCAGAACCGAGACGAGTTGTAAAACATTGGTTGCAACCATAACAAACGATAAATGGGTCACACTAAGACTCTTTATCAATCTATGTTTATGTTACCAAGATATCCCCATTCTTGATCTCCCAATAATGAAAGGAGGTGGTACCTTTTATGATCAATGGATATTCATGGAAGGCTGGCATAGAGAAGTAACAAGTATCAAAGCCATATCTCTCCCACAGCAGAAACTACATTTCTAGTGTCATTCATCCCTAGCCCCTTGTCACAATGGCCATTCAGCAAAAGAGGCAATTACAATTTTCCCCTTGATCCACTTCATCCTAATTTAAGTTGCCAACTCATGTCATCTTACCTCATGATAGAATAATCATATATTCTATCCTAAGATCAGTACTGCTAAAATATCATCTAATTGAAGCACTTTTTTTTTTGAGGGAATCTAATTGAAACACTTTTGCTTTCCTTTCTCCTTGATGACCAAAGGTGAATTTATTCAATTTCTTAATCTTCTCTTTCACCTATTGAATTTGCTCCCCGTAAAGCCCATCTATCACTCGGGCACACTATTACTCCACCTTCTCTTTAGCGACCCATAGTTGTTGGAGACGAGATCGGATCAGGAGTGGGAGTGGTTCAAGCAATGCCGAACCGCCATACGGTGGACGCTGTTTGGGGTTAGAATCAACGTTCGTACATTCAGCAAGTTAAGGAGCTAGATCCTAGGATATCTAGGAGTGAGATCCCAATGTCTCTGTGATCGAGGTTTTGACTTGGAGGGAACTAAGCTCCACTATACATAAAATGAGACCAATTAATATTATATGATAAAATCAGGATCGAGCCTTTGCTTGCTCAATCCATTACAATACAACTTAGCTTCTTACCAATACCATAGTTATAGTACTCAAGTTTACTTATCATAAAGGTTTTTTAATACCATAATTCTAGTATACCACAATGTGATATGCACCACAGTTTAACATACCCTAAAGAATTAAATCTAATATACCAAGGAGAGGAGCAGTAGTTCAATTAATAGACGTGTTTTAAAATGTGGCCGCACAGCAGCATATGCGGCCGCATCATGAGGGATGTGCTGGCAACCACATCACCTGGCACCGCATATGCACTTTGGTGGGATGCGCCGCATCCCACCTCATATGCGGCCGCATAGCGCATAGCCAGCATAGGGCGCATAAGCAGCCCGTGTGCGAAATGAAAAATACCCCCTCGCAAAGGGGTAGTTTGGTCGTTTTACGCCCCGAAAAAGGGGGGAAGGGTTTTGGGGAATATTAAACTCCCCAAACCACCTAAATCAGCCACATTCGTGGCCTCTAGGAGATTAAATCAATCAAAAAAAAAATGTGGCAGAAATTTTATTTTTCGAAATTCTTGGATTTTAGTGATGATAATGATGCACATGGAGACTCTCTAGATAACTTGTTTGATTAAGATTTGAAATTTAGAATCTCAAGACTTGAGAAATTATGATGATTTGTCTTGACTTTTGAACTCTTTAATCTTC
Source organism: Amborella trichopoda (assembly GCF_000471905.2). The sequence continues at coordinate 3,029,695 of NW_006498507.1, read as the reverse complement.
ATAAACTTTTAGTTTGTATTTTGTAACTTTAAAGTTTGTAGTTGCAAATTTGTGATTATGGTTGAATGTTTTATGAAGTTAGTTTCAAGTTTCTACTTTCTACTTTCTAATGTCTTCTATGATCTATTAGAGATAGTGGATATAGAATCTTTGACAACTTATAGCTTTAGAGTTAATAAATAAATTAAAAATCTATTATCAATTTATCACACAAATCACCTCCATATTTTTTCCTATGCATTAACCTATTTTTTTGGATTTTTTTGATTTTTTAATGTTTATTGCCTGCATCAGGACCGCATTGAGCCGTATCGCCACATTGGCCCCCCCAACGCATCGGCCGCCTCCTGCATTTTAAAACACTAATTAATAGTATCTAATTTTGTAGGAAGCGAGATCCCCATTTCTCTGAACCTAACTCCCTCTAAGATCCCTTAAAAGAACCACGGGATCAAGCTCCTATGGTGGGGCTCTGGCCTTACCCATACGGTTCCCGAAACTATGAATTGACCACATATTTTCAAACCAGAAGGGTGTGGAGCCTCTGCCCTTGGGATCCATATCTAGTATAAACAGGTAATAATTGGAACTGGCCTTTGGGGAGAGCCTTTAGCTAAGCACCAGGGCGAAAGATCCTGGGTACCCCAAACTGATGGACCTATCCTGCATTATCATAACCAAGTCTTCCTAATTGTTTGATCAGGTGACAGGGATCTTATCTACAGAAAGATCAAAACCAAAAAATCCAAAAGATGCATATTGTCATTGTTTGACTTACTGCTTTTCTTGAGGTAAAAGCTAGTCATATAGAAGTTTGGCCCCAATATAGCAGAGCCAGCACATTATTCTTACTTATATATTGGTACTTTGTGCTTTGGCGCACCTCAATATTTACATATATAGACCAACATAAGTAGAAGCCCCAAGTTTTTAAACCATGGCTATAGCTAATCCCAATACAATCGTTAATTAATATGATTGGCGTAACTTGGCCAATGCACCACCCATAATATAAAACACTGCTTTATGCAACTTTGATAGGTTTTCTTGAATTCTATGGCTTGTGCTTTCTTTGTTATTTTAGATCAATATAAACGTATTGACTATCAAACAAATATGACGAAAGATTGAATTTCCAACTCACCAAATCACAAACCCAACACTTCCCTGGACCTAGGAATGTGGTTTAGAATTGTATCACGCGCAGCGCAAAGTTTGCATGTTTCACCCCTCGTCCATTAAAAATAAGAAACTTAAATTTACCTGATCAAGCATCTTTCACAGCTAGCTTCATACAAGGATGACTTACTACTCAAACAATGAAACAAAACAGCAGAACAATATTCATGTATTCAAGAATATTCTTGCAACAACAATGAAAGTTTAAAGAAAGAAGCTAGAACCTTGTTGGAGAACACCTGTTATCAGTCTACTCGCTCCTTGTGCACTTAGACTTCCTGATCCATTGTTAGTAGCTAAACTCACCTGAGATGCTAGACTGGGCCAAGCCAACCCACTACCAGAACTTATGCCCCTTCCAATGTTAACTCCACCAACAATATTACCTCCCAAGTTTGATATTCTGGGACCTGCAATACCCAAGATTGTGGACATTCCTAGCCCTAATTCAGTTAGAAACAGCAGTATATATTGTGAAACCCAAGAAACAGCAACTCCAGCACCATTTGTGCAAATATCACAAAATAAAATAAAAATATTAGAATGCAAATACCTCCTCTACTTGTAACTCCGGAATGTCCATGCAAACCTCCATGTGAGAGCTGCATATAAGACTTATACGAGGTAAGAGAGCTTACAATGGAGGAGACTTTCGCGTACTTTTAAGCTAAACATTAAGTTAATAATGGTCACAGTGAACCATTAAGAAACTATCTGGGAATACCTGAGACAGTGGCACAGGAGGGCCGTTTGAAACAAATCGTCCACTAGAAAGGCCTCCTGAAGGCTGCTGAACACCACTTGTGGAAACCCCACCTACTGCTGAGTTGCGGGAAGTGAGTAAGCCTGGGTTGTTTGGAAGGTTGAAGCTCCCATGAATGTTCTGTAATCCTTGTATGGTTCCTATTAACAAGCATTTCTTCTCACACGATAGTCCCATTCACACATAAGCAACATGCAAGTTCTAAAACTCTAGGATTTTCCTCACCAGAATGATGCAAAACGGGAGCTGATCCAGACTGAGCAGCAAATGAAGATGTGAAAGAACGGCCTGTACTTGAAGAGTCTGGAAGATTTGAAGTTGAGCCACTGATGGTGGACTGTAGCCACCAATTCACAATAGATAAAACAAAAGAAAACAGATAAGCCATACAGCACTTCCATAATCATGAATATTTACAAAGCTCCACAGTAAGCCAATTTAAATAAACAGGTTTAGTAAGATTGGAATAGTTGTTGAGAAACTAAAAAAGAACGGTGGTAGCTCGATATAAGTTATCTTCCCTCAAAAAAAAATAGTGGCAGCTTGATGGAAGAAACAGAAATAACAGAAATGGACTAAATTGCAAAATTCTAAATTGACATTAAATCCTCGATAGGTGAATTCCAACAAAGTAGAATCCTCCACATATTTAATCATTGCAAAGAAAAAACGATTATCCATTTGCATAAGGATTTGAAGCCACCACAAGAACAATTTCCCTTCCAAGAAAATTCAGCAAACCATTTAAAAATGAAGACTAGGAATACGAAAGGAAAATACCATGACAAATCGAATGCATTGATGGAAGTGTCAGGATAGAGTATCAGGCATGTAAGACCTAACTGATAAGCTATGCCAGAAGAAGCATATGATTGTGTTTTCTTTGCCCACCTGACTAGTTCTTCACTTTTACTTCTGAAAACAACTACTCAAGAAGGCCTAAGAAAACAGAGTAATGTACTACTGCCGTTTGCATTTGATTAACAAAACATCCAAACGCACTTTGCCGTTTTCGAAAACAGATGATCAGGAATATCATTTTAGAAACTTCATGTTGGTTTTTATGTTATATAATACTCATATGAAAACAGAAAAAATAACAAAAGAACCAAACAGGAATAATGGCTCCTACAGTAGCATATCCACCACACTACTTAAGGCCATAGTTTCAAAAAGTGGACCGCCCAGCGCTACTTAAGGCCATAGTTTCAAAAAGTGGACCGCTCAGCGCCTAGGCGGATATCCTTGGCCGTCCGCCTGAACCCGCCTAGGCGGCCGCCCAGGGGCAGAAATACAACTCCTTGAAGGTATTTTAGGTCATTTTTTAATACTAAAGTGGCAAAATTGTGGGTTTTAGGCTCATTTGAAACTTAAAACCCATTATAGGCTATTTTAGAGAGAGAAAACGCAAAAAGAAATATATTCTATTGGGCCGCCCAGGTTCTGAGCGCCCGCCTAGGCACTGAGTGGCCCGGACCCCCCCGACCACCTAGATGCCGCCTAGCGCTTTTTGAAACATTGTTAAGGCACACGATTAGAATTCACCTGATACAACTGCCAAACTTTGTGCAAAGTGTCTCTTAGATTGTTGCCCTTTCAATGCCTGCATAGCCCTTCAGTATACTAAATTGCATCTCTCCAATGATCCCCAAAGCCATATTTGGTTGTGTTATTGATTAGCATTTAAAAACTGTGTGGAGACTGGAGACTGAGCTATAATGACTACTTGAATTCAATGTTGTGCCCATGATATAATTTTTCTGAAGTACTTATGTATATGGAAGAGCTGCAGATAAAGGGATAACAATCACCATGCCAAAACATATTTATTTCAATATACTTCAAGCGAGGTGAAATGTAAATGTACATTCATATGCATAAATGAATATCCATGATAACTATGCACGCATATATTTTAGTCATTAGATACAGTTGAAGAGAACGGGAGCCATCTGAAAGGTAGTGTTACACAGCATATACACCGCATCAATCACATATACATTAATATCTTACTATTTACATATGATTTCAAGCTGAAATTTTGTGCACATCAACTAGACTCAAGTTCCTTGCAGTGTTCAAAATTTCATGGCAATTCGATGTACATAATAAAGAACCAGCTTGCTCAAGTTCCCTGTTTTTAGCAATGCGCAAGGCTGCAGCGCCGAAGATAATCTCAAGGCTAAAGAAAGAAACTGAAACTCTGTCGCTCAGCAGTCCTGGGATCCTTTCAGGGTGTCAAGCCCACATGGGGGGCAGTTCACGGCAAAGCCTATATAGACTTTATTTCACTACTCCCTGTCTATCCATTGGTAACCATATTGGTGGACATAAGAGTTTTCGGAGCAGGTCGCGTGATACAACCCTTCTTAGGCTGAGTCTTTAAAATCATAAAGTAAGTTCACCACATTACTATATAACTTCTAGGAGGTCCTCTGTCCTCCTCTGTCACTCCTGGAGGCAAAAGACACATGGTCCCTCTCTATCGGTTATGGCTTCTAAGGCAGCTGTCGATCTGAATACTTCACGATTGCTTGTGAAAGCAAGTCACATGGAAATTGTATCCTACACACAGAAAAGCAGTCTGCTTTTTATGGATCTCAACTTTCAGTCAGTCGAACTTTCACCATGGGCTTTGTCGAGGGTTTCCCAAGGTCTTTCTCATCCTGTGCCTTAAAGTTAAGATCAAAACATGCATGAGCCCTGATTCAGATATGTCCAGTCTTGCAGAGCCCTGACTATTCTTTGGAACACACCATGAATCCCCTACTTGGACCAAATGCGTGGACGCTCCAAACATTGGACATAGGCAGCATGCCAATGGACCATCCGTCTTGTAAAGGCTTGTTATCTCTTTGAACCACTGGATTCATCAGCAAGGTTCTGATATGGATATTATAACTTATTACAGGTACTCCAGTGGGTGCGTCCTCGTACTCACTAATGCAGTTTCCAAATTCCAAGACATGGATTAGTGATAAAAGTGGGACCTGCTCCATGTGTTTCCACGTGTCATGCATAATAAGCACGTGCTGAGGCAATGCCCAGGATCCAGCTATCCATTTGAACCATCACACTACATGAACATCAATCAGAATGTTATCCCTTTGAACTATGACAAACGGTGTATATGGTCCACACTGTGCGAGTGGGTTGGTTTCCAGTTTTCCCTCATAATCACTCCACTATATTTTAATGATTTTAAATGTACATAACTATACAACCTAAGAGAAAATAAATAAACATTACATCATGGGTACAATGCCCATCATCTCTTTGTTTCTCCAAATGATCCAAGGTGACAGTGTTGATCAAAATGTAGGCCACCATTAATTTTGTGGATAGATACTCAATTGCCAGCACTCCTTACTTCACACGCTCTCTGATAGAGTGATAATATATGTCAAAGTGTCTTTATCACAAAATAGTGTGACCCCCGAGTGTCCATAAACTTCATATGGGATCTCTCTAGTAGTTTCAGTAACCGAACTAATGCCGTGTGCATGGCGACATACTCACCCTCCATAGTGGATTGTGTTATCACGCCTTGGCTCTTACTACACCAAGTGATAGCCCCATCGGCAAAGGTGAAAAGCCATCAGGAGGAAAATAAGCTTTTATAGTTACCTCCTCCCCAATCTGCATCACTGTACCTCTACTTGAAGTGTTTTGACTTCCATAGAACCGACAACTCTACCAGACACACATCATAACTAACAAATCTTCCATTCAAGTTATACAACTTAACCACCCCAGTTACAGACCCAACAAACTTGTCATTCTCTAACAAAAAACAGCTTCCCAGAATGGAAGCGTAACAACAAACGGTAACAAAAAATCAGGTTCCTACAGGTACTAGGTACACAACGGACATCTTTCAACAACAAAGACTCACCAGAGGAAGACAGAGAGTTACATTAGCCGCACTATACACCCTAAAAGGCATTGTCACACACGGAATGTATGATTTTTCAATGGTTAATGTGCACAACCAGAATATTATTTTTTTAAAGAATATATTATGAAAATAGGGTGTACAGCCTGCATTACATTTTATAAATCCATAGCAATTAAAATTTTATTTAGGAACCAATGATTAGGAACTCGCCTCGGCCAAGGCACTTGGCCCTTGTCTGAAGCGTTACTTGGCTGAGTCCGAGTGATAAATTAGAAAAATGGCAAAATTTTGAAAAAAATAAAATGAGGCTTCTAAAGTTTAAATAAAACCAAAAACAACCTTAGAAACTCCAAATAATCTTAAAAAAGTATAGAGAAATGGATTTAAATGAATTGATTTATAATTGGAGACATTTAAAAAAATCTAAAAGAAAAGAAAAATCTAAAAATAAGGATTATGCCAAAAAAGAAAAAGACTCATGAATCTTTGCCAAAAACATCCAAATTATATAAAAATACGGATTATGCCAAAAAAGAAAAAGACTCACGAATCTTTGCCAAAAACATCCAAATTATATACAAAACTTTAGAGGACAATCCCATATTTTTAACAATGTTTGGGTTTTTTTTTTTTTTGAAATTTTTAAGTACCCTGAGTGGTACATACAACTCAGGGTAAGGGGTAACTCGGCCCATTCCTGGTCGAGTTACTTGCCAGAAGCCGACTCCCATAACACTAACTGTACTGGAACAGTGTATTATTCTTAGATTGGCATACATTAGCTTTCAATGAGGTTTTCTCAAACTCCTCCCCAACCCTAAAAATAAATGCATACAAAATCACTAAAAGACTTGAGTGCAGAGCATATATCTCAAAACAGCGAAATTAATCGATAAATTCCGAAATCGTAGCACGTAAAATGAGGTTTGCAGAAAGTAAGTTGCTCAGTTATCCCCAGAGTGTTTCCAACGAAATCATTAAATTTATTGAAGCAAAGAAAACGAATCAGAACGACAAAATATAAACAATAAACAGAAACTAACCCGCTCTGCATTGAATTGGCGAATCATGAAGCCTCTCTGTTGATTTGAGTCCATAAAAGCAGATCCTTCTGGTCCTTAGGAGGTGAAAATCCGGAGGACAATGCGTTGTTGCATGTTATCCAGCGATAGGAAATCGTTCATTCATCTATCAATAATCTGTATATAAAACCAAGCATTATTGGAGAGAACAAATAATAAAGAAGAAATGCAAAAGCACAACTGCAATTCTTTCAGGAAGGGAAATTAGGGTTTAAAACAAACATGCATGCATCCATAGAGAGAAACATACATACCTTCGTCGTTCTGAATTCTGAACTTTAAAACCAAGAAGAAGAGAGCGAAAGAGCAGTGGATCTCAAGCGAGAGAGACAGAACGAAGGCTCTTTACTGGAAGACCTTCGGCAATTTTTTGTCTCAAGTGAGCGAGCGTGTACTGTATGTTCCGACGGGATCACGCTGTTTATTTACTCGCTCTCTCAAAGGGCCATTTTGCTTTTGAGATTATGGGATCCATCAAAAAATCACTTATTGTTTTCCTGAGAAAAGGTGTGGAGTTTGATTTAGGAGAAATTTACGTTAGCACTGGTTTTATTAGACCGTTATAACAAAAAGGCTCTAGGTCATTATTAGTTAGAAGGACGGCCCTCAAAATTTACCCCCGATTGTTTAGTCATCAAACAATCATCAAATTACTTGATAGCATCTCATTTTTTATTTCAAAGCGGTTTTATGTTTGAAACATCGGAAAGACGGTTGAATATAGCAAAAATTGAACCATCTTACATACACATCACACGGCCAAGAGTGAATGCATTTGGGATAAAAAATCCAATAAATTGATATATGATAATAATTGTTGCGTCGAAACCGTTTTCAAATTATTACCGGCCTTGCCTACTGTTGCAAAAGTCGGACCACCTTACATGTACAACATGATAACGTAAGGTGGTTTGATGTTGAACAAAAAGATAAATGGGCTACTGCTCGAGGGGAGATTTATAGTGAGCTAAGGCATGGCGATGGGTTGAGAGAGAGAGAGAGGAGTTACAGTGAGAGCGATAGAGAGGATGGAAAAAAATTGAGATTTTAAGCCCCATCTACCGGATTTTTTTAAAAAAAACCCTAAAGAGCAGTCTGATGTTACGAACATCAGACTCTCGATAAATCCTAGCAAAAAAAAAAAACTAGTCGATGGGACCTCTGTGTAATTTCATATATTTTGGACCAAACTGTAGTACCGTTTAGAAAAAATAGTATGGATGTAATTTTTCCTTCATTTAGTTACAAGTTTCAGTTTTTATGAGTCCCCCGACTCATACTATTCTCGTGCAAGCTCCCTACACTCATTTTTTGTATGGCTCTTGGATCCAAATTTGTATAGATCCATACACTTCGGTGATCATCAACATAAAATTTTAATACATTTTTTTTTAAAAAAAATCCCTATCCAATAGATAGGAATCTTTAGTTGTGGAGGTGCACCTTAAAGATGAGCGTCCCCTAACTCGTAAAACACATGTTATATCCAAATAATTAAGAAATGCTGATCCGATTTGGGAATTAACGGGGAGTGACTACTTTCTTAATGGGATAATCAGTCTTTTTCTCCTTCTTTTTTTTGGAAAATCAATCTGATTTTGACAGACGCACCCAGAAGTATGTTAGTGTCAGGAACCAAGTGATCCAAATTAGCCGAATCGCCTCCTACCTATTGATTTTATTATTGTTATTTGTAAAATTTTATAAATGTAAAAATAATATTTAAATATTTTTGGAGTCTTTCGATTGATTCCTACACCAAATTTTCTAAATTTAAAAATAGTATTTAAATATTTTTGTAGCCTTTCGATTGATTCCTGCACCAAAGAATAAGTGGGAACGAGCCTGGTTTGGAAATCCGGATTGGTCCAGTGGGTAATTGATCCAAGTTCCCAATTCAAGTTTTAAAGCACTAGTTATATGACTTTTATAATTAGTTTGACAACACAGTTTTGTATGACTTATATCTAATTGTTCAAAAATTGGACCGCATGGGAGCCTAAGGTGAACTTAGGCAGAGGACAAATTACGAGTTGGGCTAATATTGGGCTTGTGCAGGCCCTGGGTTTTCAGACCTAGCCCAATTTTGGTCTGGGTTATGACTGCATGCAAGGTCTGCATGCCAGGTCCAGGGTACGCTTGGTAGGCCTGAAATATTTTCAGGCTGGGTTGGAGCCATCATTAGCTCAGCCTGAGCTCGGCACAAAAAATTTTAAAGTATATATTATATTTATTAAATCTTTTCATATTTATATTGAGACGGGCCTAATTTTTTGTCTGCATCCGTCTCAGGCCAGATCGGGCTGAGCCTGGCTCGCTAAGCCCAAAATTTTTTGGACTCGGGCCTACCTTATAACTGTATGGGACTGGGCTCAGTCCATGGCTGTCCAGGCCCGTTAATAGCCCTAAAAGAGAGGTGGGTATGTGACCTCTTATGTTTTTAATAAAAAACGCCCATGTTTTCCCCTCTTAAGGAAGCCCAATTGTCGTTAAAACAAATCAAAGTCCTAGTTAAAAAATCTGGAAGTCTTTTGAGTTCGGATTTATTTTCATACATACATGTAAAAAAAAAAAACCAATTTTTTTCCAAATCCCTTAAAATTGGAATTACGAATTTATTAAACAATAAATAAAATTAGGAAAAGTATAGAATGACACCATTTACCGTTTATATAAGGTGGTCATAATAATCTTGACCATTGGATGTAAAGTTGTGTGGCTGCAATTATTCCATAGATCAAACTCAAACTTCAAAAGAAATTTTTTCAAATTTTGTGACACATCCAAACTATCAAATTTTACATCAAATGATTGTAAGGAATTGTGACCACCTTGAGTCCAACACCTTAGTGCGTAAGTCCATCAAATGGTTGTAAGGAATTGTTGTAAGGAATTGTGACAAGAATTTCACATCAAATGGGATGCGATGCCATCTAAAGTTTGGGCCTAGCCAGCCAGGCTCACTCGGGCTCACATCGAACTTTTTGGCTCATGAAAAAAGTTTGGACTCGGACCTATTTAAAGAATTTCATATCAAATGGAATTTCACATCAAATTCCATCAAATTGTGATAAGAAATGCCTGTTAAATTTCAAATTTCACATCAAATTCTTGTCACATCAAATGGTTGTAAGGAATTGTGACCACCGTGAGTCCAACACCTTAGCAACAACAATTAAATGGTTTTCAACAAATAAGAATTGTAAGTTTATCCGAAAATCACATATCTTTGAAAACCCATCTGAAGTTGCTAAGCTTAATAATGATAGACAAATTTGAAATGCTATTTGGATGCCTTCTCATGAAAATTGCTTAAAACTCAACTTTGATTGAAGCTCGATTGGAAACGCATGCCCAGCAGGTGATGGCAGTACCATTAGAGATCATATGGATAATTACAAATTCACCTACTCGGGAACATGTGGACATACAACAGTGAACGAAGCTGAGGCAAGAGCTCTTTTGGAGGGTTTAAAGATAATAAAGAATCACGAGGGCTAAAACATGATTGAAGGTGATTCAAAAAATGTCATTACTTGGAAAAAGGAAAAAATGAAGCCACCTTGGAGATTATGTAGTATTTTCGACGAAATCTTTTTCATTTTAAGTAATAGTTCTTTTGAGTTATGTCATTGTTTTAAGGAAGATAATATAGAAATTGATGTTTTAACAAAGGGTGGTGTGCACCAATATTCATTGGTGGTTACATCCTTTCTACTTGAACCTCTTTGTAATCGTTCATGGATGAATGAAATTCATAGTAACGGATTTAAAAAATTAGAGAATCGTTCATGGATGAATGAAATTCATAGTAACGGATTTAAAAAATTAGAGAAGATATTATAGCTATGGTCAGTTGTGTATTATAGAGAGACATATGAATCCATTTAGAGAGAGAGAGAGACATATGAATCCATTTAGAGAGAGAGAGACGTTTTTTAATTGAGGACTACTTTCTCACCATGCTGCATAGTCAACAAGCTCGGGCAGGATAACCATTATGAATCATCAATGATTCCTGGAAAGTGCTACTCAAGCGAGACGTGAGGAACGCTGTAGGAAAAATTGGGTGGTTCACATCCTAATCTCCCGATTAGATTGGAACTGGCCGGTTCCCATTTTAGCTCGTTTTGGAGAGTTAGCTAGATACTTTAAAAAAATTTCAAAAAAAATTATAAACAATCCCAAAAAGTAAGGGATTTTGTTTATAATGCATTTTTTAATGTTTTTCATCATTTTAGTAAAGATTGGAATTGTTTTTGCCATTAATATTTATTTTTACAGTTCCTCATATTTAAAAATAAAAATAAAAAATTTCTCTAGAAAAAAATCGACTCTTTAAAATCTATTTTTTTTCATTAATTTTCAATTTCATTTGGATGTGTTTTGTTTAATCATACTGTAAACATATTTTTTATATTTTATTAGATTCTTTTTTTGTGTTTTTTTATTTTTTAACACTTTTTTTACCACTTGGGACTTACTTGATTAGGACAGTTGAATGTTTACCGGTTGGGCCGTTTGAACCGCTTCTAGTTGCATGTCGGTAATGATTTCGGTTCAATTTTTCCTACACTAAGGATGCTACATAGACATGGCTTTGAGCATGTATGGCATAGCATGCGACAATTTTTTATTTTGTTCTCAATCGAATGGAGGAGTCGGAGATGCTCGTCTTTGCCTTCAACAAACACTTGCCAACAACCCAGGGCCGAGTGGATGGACATCGACATAAACAAGCACAACAGCCTTCACGATGCCACTCTCTAAGGGACTATTATGCCTTATTATCAATCTCTTTGCTACAAGCTTGATCCCTACTGCACATCGTTATGGACATCAAGAAGAAAAAAGCTTCTACCTCTAGATGAAGGCCTGCTTCGAGATCCTACTTACTGAATTTGGTACTGTCGAATTTGCAATAAAACAAATAGTGACCGGAGAGAATGATCAACAAGACATATACGTGGTTCGGCAATGGTGCCTACATCTACGGTAGGTAAACCAGCATCTCATTTATAATCTGATTTACCAGAAATTTATAAAATTACCTGCCTAGGCACCTGCCCCAATACATCCACTCCACCTGGGTGCCTGCTAGGCACCGGCTTGTGTGCCCACCTAAGCACCCGCCTAGGCACCCGCTTAGGTGCCCGCCTGGGCGCCGGATATTTGGAGTAGGTTAGGTCTTGATCGAGTGTTGCATTTCGTCCATGTATTGGCTAGACACCACATCCTGCTTGTTCTGATCGGATTCTCAACCTGGCTCTCCATTTCTCGACCTTCTTCTTATGCACGAGCAAAGTGGCTGAGGGTAGGAATGTAGCACAAGAGATACTTTGGGCTACGCCATTTGTCCTTTTGCCGAGCAGGAGATGGTTTCTTACAATTCCACCATTGTGACTGTGTCACCTCTCAGGTTTTGGTTTTAACCCTCTCTTGGCTCTATATTCATTTTTTTTTATTATGGGACAAACCCTCACCCATGAACTTCACTTTTAAGTTATTTATTTTCTGGTTGAGCAATGATCCAACGTAATGGTTGTATCATAGTATAATGCAACAACACTTCTAGAAAACCATATTTATGGTATTTGTTGGACTCCAAGTTTTGCACACACACTTTTTTCATCTCAATAATCAATCCTCTAAAAAAAAAAATTTTCAATTTGAATATTAGATATGGTCAAAATGAGTCCTCTCCAAAAACGAATCTAGACCATTCATTTTGTGAATTTCAAGAACTTAGTCTTTATAAACTCAAAATCATTTTTTTTTTTT
>NW_006498507.1:2981423-3012274 GCF_000471905.2 Amborella trichopoda | reverse complement strand
AATCTAAAATCCCCGAAGATTGTCCATCCTTCATGCTCACCTGCACTGTCGTGCTCATCCCTACACTGTTGCTATTGGGACTCGATATGTGAATAATATGGCTGGGATAGGGTGGCCTCAGAATCATCATCTCTCTCATTTTCTCTTTAAATAATATGGATTAAAAAAAAATTAACAAATTTTCAAAAAAATCGATCATGGATTAAAAAAAAAATCACAAATTTTCAAAAAATTCTATCATGGATTACAAAAAAAATTCGATCATGGATTAAAAAAAAAATCACAAATTTTCCAAAAATTCTATCATGGATTACAAAAAAAATTCGATCATTGATTAAAAAAAAAAATCACAAATTTTCAAAAAATTCAATCATGGATTACAAAAAATTCGATCATGGATTACATAAAATTCGATCATGGATTACATAAAATTTGATCATGGATTACAAAAAAAAACAAAAAATTCAATCGTGGATTACAAAAAGAGAAAAAAACAATTCGATCATGGATTACAAAAAATTCAATCATGGATTACAAAAAACTCTATCATGGGTTACAAAAAAAGCAAAAAACAAAAAATTCAATCATGGATTACAAAAAAAAGAACAAACATTTCGATCATGTATTACAAAACATTCGATCATGGATTACAAAAAATTCTATCATGAGTTACAAAAAAAACAAAAATAACAAAAAATTCGATCATGGATTACAAGAAAAAAAACAAACATTTCGATCATGGATTACAAAAAATTCGATCATGGATTACAAAAAATTCTATCATGGGTTACAAAAAACAAAAAATTCAATAATGGATTACAAAAAAACAAAAACAATTCAATCATGGATTACAAAAAAATCGATCAAGTATTACAAAAAATCTATCATAGATTACTAAAAAAAAAAAAAAAATTCCGTACGGGACTTGCCGATTCCGTACAGTGAATCGGCGAGTCACTGTATAGAATCGTCCGGTTCTCTCTAAAACCGGACGATTTCTGATTTTTTAGCCGATACGATCCACTTTTACGATTTCCGAGTCGAACCGGGCGAGTCCGGTTCGACTTTAAAACACTGGTTCAAAGTTCTAAGCCAGAATATTGTCGCACAAATTGTGATAAGTTCTCTCGAAAATATCAATTCATTATTGAAACATTGAATCCAAAAGACCTCATTTTTGTTAGTTACGAGATGAACATATTTTAAAGTCAAGAGGATCATTGCTATTCACCTTTGGATCAAGAGACTTTTTTTTACTAAATCACATGCATGTTTATTAAGTTGTGTTCTTTCAAATAAGTTTTGAATCATCATCATCAGAATCTTTTTTTAATTATTTGGAGTCGATTAAATAAATCCTAATATGTCATTATACTCTGTTAAAGGCCATACCATCATTGAGACCATAAGTCCTCATATCTTTTTTTATTACTTCTAAGCATGTACTTTTGAGCCTATCTCTTCTTTTTTTTAGCCTTCTATTTAAACCAACACACACTTCCTAACAAGTATTGTACTAGGTCTACGGCTGCACAAGATCCGCCCACCTAAATTTACTTTCTCATATGAGACTTAAGGGAATCATTTTAGAAATTGGAAGTCCTATTGAGAATCGTGTGGAAATTCTAGAATGCACGTCTCAGTATTTCGTACGTTTGATAGGGCCGAGAGACTCAAGGTCAATTTTTTTATTTAGGAATAATGCTTGGAAACCTTTACAAACCGCATCTTAAGGAAATTTGTGGTCGTTATGTCGTAAAATTTTTAGGGTGGAAATTCCGAAAGTAAAGATTAATTTTATTTTTGGGTGCTTACTTTTTAAAGGCTATCTTTTTTTGGTAATTCAGTGGAGATGACAAACCCCTGCCCGGTTTTTGAAATTGTTACCCCATTCTCTACTTTTTATAGTTTGTCAAAGAGAATGTACACAATAATCAATTTACAATAAAACATTAGAAAACAACAGCTTCTTTTCCAAATTGGAAAAGAAAAGGCACCTTGTGGTAGCGATAAATCAGACGTGCACTAGTTAATAAAGTATTCCATACACAGTTTTCTCATTTTTTTTAAATAGGTCACAATGCATACCAACTTTGTGATAATATTTAGTATTTACATTCACTAGCCGTTAGTCTGCAATTGAATTGAGTGTCCATAGTTGATCCATGCAAACATTCAAAAGCTCAAATCGGAGTGAATCCTAGGGAATGACCCCCCAACAAGATCAAAACAAATACATTATCATCAACTGAGAATTATCCCAATTTTTTGGGATTAGCTATACGAATCATGTTCTATTATTTTGTTTTATCAAAGGTCATACTCCTCAATAAGACCGTAAGTCAGCATGTTTTTTTTACTACTTCCATCCATGTCCTTTTGAGCTTTCCCTTTGCCATTTTAAGCTTTCCACTTGAACCAAATAATACCTCCTAATCGGTGTTGTATTAGGCCTACATTACACATAACCAGCCCACTTAAATCTATTTTCTCTCATCTTATCGTCTATTCAAGCCACACCTATATTCCATTACATGTTTTTTCATTATGAAATCTATCATTTCTTGTCTTGCCATACATCCACCTCAACATCATCTCAGCTGCACTCATCCTATTGGTCTATTGTTTCTTGAACACCCAACATTTTATTCTATAAAGTATAGCTGGCTCTGTAACTATGCTATAAAACTTTTCATTTAGTTTCATTCGTATTGTAATGATCACATAAAACTCTGGATGCATATCTCCACTTCATCCATCCAACTCTAATTCTATGCATGACACCTTCTTTAATCTCTCTATTTGATTGTATTGTTGACCCAAGATATCAAAATAATCACTTTCAGATATTTCTTAGCCATCCATCTTAACTACTTCATCATTTTTACTCATATTATTACTAAACTTGCATTCCATATATTCTGTCTTAGCCCAGCTAATTTTAAAACATTAGATTCTAGAGCATCCCTCCAAAATATTTTAACTTTGTGTTAACGATGCCTCTAGTTTTATCAATCAAAACTATATCATTAGCAAAAACATGCACAACTATACATCATCCTGTATGTGCTTAATTAACTCAGCCATAACCAAAACAAAGAGATATAGGCTTAGAGCAGATCCTTGATGTAAGCCTATTGACACAGAAAATTTACCGGTCTCTCCACTAGTTTTCCTCAAACTAGTTAACACTCATTCGTACATATCTCTAACCATGTCAATATAGTCTATGGAGACTCATTTATTTTCTAACACTCACCAAATTAAGTCTCTTGGTACCCTATCATGTACTTCCTCTAACTTAATCAAGACATCGTGGGTGTCTTTTATCGTCTCCATAAACTTTTCAATCAGTTGTTGACCTCCCTTGCATAAAATCGAACTGATTTTTTGGTATACTCCTTTCATGCCTTTGCCATTGCTCAATCACTCTCTTATAACTTCATTTTGTGGCTCACAAGTTTAATTCCTGGATAGTTCATAAAATTATGGATATCTCATTGTTCTTGTGAATAGATACCACAACACTTTTTTTTCATTCGTCTGACATTTTCTCTGTTCTCAACACACTGTTGAATGGTTGAGCGAAGCAACTAAGCTATGGAGGTACAACAAATTGAACACACACAAAGAGAGAAAATAGGTGGGAACCAAGCACTACCAAAAGCTACCAGCAAACTGTTTTTTTTTTCCTCTTTCTTTTTAATATAGATAATAGGTAAAAAGTGGATAGTTGGGTGCCATGAGTCCTGGCTCACTTGGCAAAGACACATGGATAAGCCAAGTCTTACACATAAACAACAGCTGGGTCCATGTAAGGATCCTCTGCTACATCTAGACCCTCTAGAACCAATCAGGGGCCGGCTCAATGATCTTCTAAACATTACATATGACTACCACTGCTCAGCACTGCATGACTACAACTATTGAAAAGTAAAAAGACTTTCTACTTCCACAGGAATATATTATGTATTTACTCCCTTGGAGAAAACATATGTTAGAGATACTTTTTAGAACTCAAATTTTGGGGATGTAATATCTATAAACCACATAATAGTCTCAACAAAAATATACTAGAACAAACTAATGCCTCCAGATTGAATAGAGACCGTCTAATTTTTGAAGGTTTAGATCTAAGGGTTATACAGCTCAAAATTCCAATATTTTCTTTTGAAAATAATCAAATAGTAATTCATATGTCGTTCCCAAAATTTTAGACTAAAAGAGTCCTAAACAGGTATTTTGAGCGAGAGAGTAGATGTTGTGCTCCTGCAGTAGCATAGTATACAAGCTCTTTTGAAAATTGTTCATAAAGGTAAGAAAGGCTACAATTTTTGAGATGGTCCATAAAGGTAAGCATGACCATTTGTTCAATGGGAGAGTGTAGTGTATCCAAATGGGCCCAATAAATGGGGTTATGAAATGGAAGCTAAGCAAGAGTAAGCTGGAGTGGACCAAACTGAGACCCAAAGCACTCCTTTCTACTTAGGAAATTGTACCCAAGCATAAACACAGCCCATCCGAATGGGGCCTTAGTGATTTATTCATAAGAGTGCTAATATCATCTCCAGGGGCACCACAATAATGACCCTTTATTTCAATCACAAAAAAGTTGAATAAACAAAAGCAAGATATACTATTGTTACAAGTTTCAAAGCTCAAAGGTTGGAACTTTAGATGTGAATCCATGGGTAGCCTGATAAAGGAGCCTTGGTAATAGACCTCTATAAGGATCCAACTCTCTCTTCTCTTTTAGGTACGCAATTAGTTTCTCGACTTTGGATTTCACCTGCAGATACATCGCATGTGCTTTCGCTTTATCTTTTAGCTCATTCTTCATGCCTAAAGAATGCAAATAATTAATTCAGTGAGAGGAATGTTGCACAGAAGAATCAATTATACAACTGTAGGACCTCTTATTTTGTTGGTACCTTGATAGAGCTACGCACTGATATGGGAAGGAAGAGAGATAGAGAGACACGGTGGCATCCCAAAGATAGATTGGGCCATACCTTTTGTTTGAATTGGGCCTCCGAATAAGCAATAAAAGCGACCTGGAATTTTTGGAAACATTCCAGGAAGATAAAGGTCTTGGTTTCCCACCTCCCCAGGAACACCAGTCCTATGATCAAAGAGTATCAATTTAATATACTAACTCGAATATGCGAATAAACCAACTCATTTTAAATCTTTTCACAATATCAAATTGCCCATGAGAAGTTTTACTTTAATGCAGGCTAAAGAAAAGGACAATAGGCAAAATCAAAGACAAATTTGGATCAAACTATCTAAAAGTGGTGAAGCCCGTTGAATATCAAAGTCATCACATCTGTAATTGTTTTGATAACAATTTTTATTGTTGTTAAGTTTTGATTATTCTTTACCCAAAAAATGGATGACTGAAAATAAATAATGAATTACAGACTACAATCCACTCACTTAGAAGTACATTATGTCAAGGATGACAATGCAAGTATAAAGGCTTACGGAAATGAACATATAATTAGGCCTCCACGATTATCAGTCAATAATAGTGGTGAGGGATATGACAGTGACAGTATTGATTGGGGAAACAATGATGAAGAGCAGTGATAGTTAATAAGGTAACCTTGGTTATTTTGGCAGCCAGAGACAAATGTTCAGGTAATATGATTACAATGAGGAGTGCCAGGAACAGCACCTGAAGGGCCAGGATCATTGACTACATAGTACAAAGCTCCACGATTGAGAAATAATTAAATATTGTAATGTTTGTATAATGTAATTTTCAATTGTTAACATGTAATAATGATATTGTGTTGGTCACTAGACTCACCCCTTTTCTGAAAGTTCATGAACTGTTGATTGCATTCTAGAATCATAATTCCAGAATCCAGATAACAATATAAGGTTTATAGTTTAATTTTTGTTTGTTTGATGGAATCATGGAACATTGAAATTGTCTATCTGAATCATAATTTAACAAATTCTAGGAGACTTTAAAGCTCCAATACCACTATATATATTAAATAATAAGCATAAAAATGTTTCAGCAGGCTCCAAAAGAAAATAAAAGTTTTTGAGAACATTGTTCTGTTTTTAATGGTGATTCTTATTCCTTTTTGGACATTTTATTTTTCTTAGAAACTGGGTAAATACTCAATGGGCTGATTCAATGACTACCAATTCTATTTTCAATGACATAAACCACACACATCGAGATACATTACCACCGTGTCAAAGACTTAACAATTTCATTTGGCAGTCAATTAATTATTAGCAAAACAAGTTATTACAAAATCATCAATATAAGATAGAAAGAATACTTAGGAAACAATTAGTTGTACATAGCATTGGAGGTTCTAATTTGATGGGAATGTTGAGTAGTGCAAACCATATGAATTAGGTATTTATAGAAGCACAGCAGTAGTTATAAACTTTAATGTGATTGTTTGCATAATTCTCTCAACAGTATAGCCATTTTTGTAATATTTTTGCCTGACATTTTCCTTAATCTTGATTTCTCAGTGTAATCTACAATAGCTACAATCTTGAGCCAGAGATGGTGAAAATTTTTGAACTTGTAAAAGCAGTCCAATAAAGTTGTATGTGCTTTGTGATGATACTAGAATAATTTTTCACAAATTGAAAATTACCAAATGAACTCACTAACATTTATAATATCGAAAATCGACGTTTTACGCAGGAGCAAATTGCTATATATAAGACCATATATCATACTAGAAGACAAGCACCTCAACCGTATGCCATCACGATTTAGGTCCTCAATTTGATCTCTTATATACGGAATCTTAATCAGGTCATCATAATCAAGGAGCAACTGCCAAAAATATAAGCACAAATGAGTAATTCATAAAACAAATGTTAAATCGTAGAATGTCAGTGAGCAAATGCACATAACTAACTAAATAGTGGAAAGTAAGTTACTAATGCACATCAAGTCACAATAGCTACATCAAGAAAAAAAAATACAATGTTTCTACATGGGCATAATGGATAAGAGATGTAGTATAACAGATATAGTGTGGGGTTCTCTTTCCATTCCTTCCTTTTCTGAAAGTAAGAGAAGTCTAACATATTTTCGAGTATGAGAGAGAACAAGTTTGGTGGCATGACAAAGATATAGATTGGCCAAGAGAGGATGAAGAGAGATTTTCCTCTCAGCCCAACCCCCTGGGCCAAGAGAGGATGAAGAGAGATTTTCCTCTCAGCCCAACCCCCTGACATGAACCGTCTACAACCAGAAAAGGAAGGGAAAATTTTGAAACTAGAAGCCATCCTTTAACAAGTTGCATGATGGTGTAGCTACAACATCTTCCCCATTACTGATCCTTGGATGTGTGCAGATATTTGGAAGGGGAGTTGGGCAATTTTGAGAAGTGACACAAGAAGTCGTGGTGAAGCTGTAGAGGTTGTACGGAATGTTTATAGGTGAGTTTGTTTTCAGTAAAACTGGGTACTCATCTATTACCGAGTAACTAAACAATCGATAAGTGTCCTCTCCTCGATGCTTATGCCATAGGCTCCTATGATTCAGCACCTTGAAGGTCGCGGGGTGAGTGGCCTTGAGGGCCCACTTGGAGACTTGGGAACCTAGATTGAGCCGTTTCTCCATTCACAATGTTTAGCATACCTAAGCAAATAGATCCACATTCTATCAACAACAAAGCTCGTTCATTTATTGAATAACTTACTGGACAAGTTAAGAGTACTTTAAGCCTTCAATGTTTTTAAAGGACCAATATTTTAGATAGGAAAATTGTTACATGCGGCAGGGACCGCACTTCTACATTTGCGGTCCCCAAGGTCTAAAGCATCCATCGATGGATGCAAATAGGTGGTCCATCTAAAAAGAATTGAAACTAACAGTCCCAATGTTTTCTTAATAGAACTATTATTCTTAATTTTCAAAATTTATTTACTTTTTTATATTCATGATCTCCATGTTAGAGATTACATCTCCTTAAAAATTAGGTCCAAAAATCCATCTCAAAAATACATTTTTAAGAGGTGACTCATTTCTACATGGACTCATAGAAACCGTGTCCTTCTAGATATCATACTGAAAATTCCTGGTCTAATCTACTGTAGGGATTCCACAGGAAATTTGTTAAGACCACATCTGTACGTGTGTCTGTACTTCACCAGCAATATTTTATTCGCACAAAGAGAACCATTAAAAGGAACACTCTAAACTACAGTTTAACTTTTTGGAAAGTTGACTAAAAGCATAGTGAACTGGAGATGATCAGTATAAGTTTGTGGGCAGTCATATCTGTTACGTCAGCTCTCTATGAGCTAAGGTTGATTCCTGACTTCATAAACAATGTATTTCTTGTTATAGGAAAAGAAAGTCAATGTCTCCATCCATGAACTATAGAGTTTTATGTTTTTAATGGCAGGCTGGAGAGCAAAAGGCGCCATTTTCCAAAACAAACAAAATCTTCCCTGAATGACAAAATAGAGATGAATGCTAGGCCCACAACAGATGCTAATAAACAATATCAGCAAAAAACCATACTTCAGCAACATCATCTTCTCCAACAGCACCAAAAGGTATGATTGTGGCTCCAAAACTGGCAGCCATTCTAATAAACTCAGAATGCTCTGGCCAGAAAAGCTTGTATTCTTCACCCTGAAACATTAATTTTGTTGAAAATTAGAAATCTTCAAAAGAAAGCTCCTTAAAGGCGGAAAGTGCATAGAACCACCACACTATCAATTGGTATAAATTAAAATCATATACAAGAGACCTAATATACCAAAGGAGACGTGCAGATGGTAGTTTCACATAACAAAAAGGCCTGGCTTAGAGATCACTAGTCCGTCATGACTGTCATTTGCCAATAGATGAATTATAAAAATAAAACAAACAAGAACAAAAAGTTAGTGCAAATGAAAGCAATAAATTGCACCAGTTTGCACAAAAAGAAAGAACAATTTTAAACTAGTTTTATCCGATAAATTTTGGCATCTAGAAGTATCAGTTTTCCAAAGTCGCTAAGATTCATGGAATGACTTATTAACTCTCTTAATTCCTGCTTTCCCTTTTGAGAATAACTAACTTGCCCTAATTCTGAAATGAGCACAATATGTTCAATAAAAAGCTGTATTATAAGAATGGGGAACGCCTAAAGTCTTAAGAGACCAACCTCTCCTTTCAACACTCCTCAACTGACAAGGCCAAAACTTTCAATAAGAAGGGTAAGAGAAGGAAAACATACAGATTATCAGCCCAATAAGATGAGCAGTAGTGATGTGCCCACAAGTACTAATATGCTATTCAAAGTCATAACACATTCTTGCTGATTGAGGATACGCAAAAGAACTATGATCAAAATTAAGCTTTAAATCCTTGGAGGACATCTCAACCCCTACTCATGCTAGTTCCAAAATTTACCATCATCATCATCATTGAAGCCTTTTCCCAACTACTTGGGGTCGGCAACACAAATCCTGATCCGCCTGTATGCTCTATTAAGAGCTATACCCACAATGAGGCCATAAATCCCCAGATCTTTTCTCACTGCTTCCAACCGTGTCCTTTGGGCTTTCCCCTTTCCCTTTTTGAGCCTTTCACTTAAACTAACTCACATCTCCTAACAGGTGTTGTACAGGGTTTGCGACACACATAGCCAACCCACCTAAGTCTACTTTCTCTTGTCTTATCACCTATTGGTGTCACGCCTAAATTCTCCTGAATGTATTCATTTCAAATTTTATCTCTTCTTGTCTTTCCACTCATCCATCTCAACATCATTATCTCAGCTATACTCATTCTATAGGTATATTGTTTCTTGACCGCCCAACATTCCACCTCATAAAGTAAATGGTCTTACAACTGTCGTATAGACGTTGCCCTTCATCTTCATTGGAATGCGTCGGTCACATAAAACTCCGGTTGCACACCTCCACTTCGCCCACTCAACTCTAATTCTATGTGTCACATTTTCTTCAATCTCTCCATTTTCCTTGATTATCAACCCAAAATATTGGAAGTGCACTTTTTTTGGTATTTCTTGGTCGTTAATCTTAACTACTTCTTCGTCTCTACTCCTATTATTACTAAACTTGCATTTTATATACTCTGTCTTAGTCCCGCTAATTCCCTCCAGAATTCTAACTTTATGGTGACATTGTTTTGGGTCTCATCGATCAAAAGTATGTTTTCGCGAAGCCATACACCATGGTAACTCATCCTGTAGGTGTCTATTAAGTCATTTATAACTAAGATAAAGACGTATGGGCTTAATCCTAACCCCTGATGTAGACCTATTGTTATTGAAAACTCACTCGTATTAAGACTCATTTCTCTTTCAACACCCACCAAATTAAATCTCTAGGTACTCTATCATAAGCTTCCTCTAGATCAATAAACAACAGGTGGAGGTCTTTTCCCTTCACCCTAAACTTCTCAATTAGTTGCCTATATAGGAAAATAGCCTCGGTTTGACCTCCCTGACACAAAACCGAATTGGTTTTCTAATGCACTTGTTTCATGTTTTAGTCATTGCTCAATTACTCTATCCCACAACTTCATAGTGTGGCTCATAAGTTTGATCCCTCAATAGTTCGCACAATTTTGTATGTCTCTTTATTCTTGTAAATCGGTACCATAATACTTTTCCTCCATTAGTCTGGCATTTCTTTGTAAACACCTTGTTGAATAGCTTAGTTGGGCAGTCAATGTCAAGCTCTTCCATGCACTTCCAAACCTCTATCGGAATACCATCTGGTCCTAAACTTTTCCTATCTTCATCATCTTCAAAACTTCTTTCACTTCTGATATCCTAATCCTACGAATGTATATATAACCTCCACCCTCATTTATGTCAACAGTTCTTTCGACCACTATGTTCTCATTGTGTTCGACCCTTAATAATTTTTAAAATAAACTCTCCACATTTTGTTGACCTCTGCACCCTTCACCAAGACCCTTTGATCCTCACTCTTAATGCATTTAATATGGTTTAAATCCCTGCACTTTTTCTCTCATTTTTGCTAATTTGAATACGTATTTTCTTATTCGCAATTTACTATACAGATTATCATATGTCTTAAGTTTAGCCTTACTATTTGTTCAGATTTTTTCTTGACCTTTATATATTCTTCTAAAGTTTTGATCATTCCCATTATAATGCCGACTTTTCTAATATAATCGTTTTTCGCTAATGGCCTTTTGAACCTCATTCACCACTAAGTTTCCTTATCGGAATTTCTTTTCCCTCTAGATTCTCTTAAAACTTATGTTGCCACTTTTTTAATGCAGTCAACCATCTGATTCTACATAACATTGACCTCATATTCAGAGTTCTATTTTTCTTCTTTAACTAATTCATCTTTAAATAAGTTTACTTTCTCATTTTTTAAATTCCACCTAATTCTTGAACACCTATTAATTTTACCCCTTCTCTTCCATGGCTTTTTGCAGACATCCATAACCACAAGGCTATGTTGAATAGTCAAACTCTCTCCTGGGATAAGCTTACAGTCTTTACACAATAGTTGATCTATCTTCTTAATAGGAAGAAATCTACCTAGCATTTTATATAATCCCCTTTTATAGGTTATTAAATGTTCATGTAAGTATTTGTTATTGCTAGATCATAGTCCATAGCAAAATCTAAATTAGCCTCACCCATCTCATTTTTTTCACCAAACCCATATCCCCATGTACCCCTTCATATCCTCTACTATCCTTCCCTACAATTCGAAAAATTCACCATAAACTTCATGTTACTCAACATATACCACATCATATCTATATTAGGAAAAAAATAAAAATCTCATACCATACGCCTTTAAAATTCACCAAAAACATGAGAACCCTCTTGAGATTCTCACCATTATTGTCGTCACGAAGTCAAAAAATCCATAAAAGTTGTTCTTACTCCTTCATCCTCCGGAATATCACAAATAGACAACATACAAGATCTGGCACCTCTATGGGAAAGGGCCTAAAGACTGGTGAAATGATCGGCAAGCCTCTGTGTACACTCGAGAGCAATCCACAAGATGCCAAATAGGTCAAGAAAATGAGTCATAACTCTCTTCACAGGATCAAAGTGGTAGATCAAAAAATGAGTCACAACTCTCTTCACATGCTCAAAGTGATAGAGAAAACACCAGACCGTCTCCACCTCTCTACATATATAACAATAATTGTCTGCTATGGAAAAATTCTAACTATATTTAAAATTTTGACTCTAATGGTGTCAACAAATGTCTCTAAACTAGGATCAGGCCTTAAGCCGGGCAGGGTCCTAGTCCCAGTCAGCAGGTCAGACTCAGCAGAGCCCAAGTCCAACACGGACTAGTTTTTAAAATAAATAAGTGAATGAAAAAAAAAAACTCAGGAAAAGGTGAGACTCAGTCGGTTCCTAAGGTTTTTCACTAGGAGGTGGCATGTTGCCGAGTCAATGTCAGACTCGGCTGGTTTTGAGACACTTTTGTCAACCATAGAGACATTCAAAAGAGTTTCCAAATTTTCAAACTGTTCTGCAACATAGATTTAAAGTCCATATGGTGTCGGTTATCAAACAATTTGATGATAAATAATAATAATAGAATCCATTATGGTACTCAATTCAAATATTTACATGCCAAAAATGATAAAGATCACATAATGCATGTCAGCTGCAAATTCTTAGTTTAAGTACTGACATTAACGGACATATAGTGATAATCATTCTTACAATGTCAACATAGATCATTTAGAAGACAAATTCAGCATTACGTCATTAAATAGAGTTGAATAAACTATCAATTGGGAATAAATCTTACGTTAACTATCATATAGAGAACACATACACAATCAGCGTACCAATAAATTACCTTTCGATGAAGAGCCTCGCGTGCGCCTCCAGGATATAATAGAACAAAAGACTTACTAGACAGAAGTTTGTAAAAGTTGGTTGCTGACACAGGAACTGCACCCATAATCCTCATAAAGTCAAATGATGCTGGATCAGGCATAAGGGTTTCTGCATGCTTGTCAAACATAAAAGGATGTGCTAGTCCTCGAACAAAAACACCTCTCTCCATCAAGAGCTCTCCAACAAAAGGACCTAGGTCCCATCCCATAAACATGTGATACCCCACAAGTATAACAGGGCCATCTTGAGGTATCCCTGCGAGACCCCTCACTATCTTTCCATCTTCCATTGTTGAAAATACCACAGGATCAGTTGCATGAATAACCCATCTGCATACAAAAAAACAAGAGCATTACAACTATCAAAATGAAAACCAAAGGGAACCCTCAACCAATCAGGTTCTCCCAGCAAGATATATATCAAAAGAATCCAGCCATACCTAAGTACTTCGTAAGCATACTTAAATTCATTGAGTGTAGGAGGGAGGAAATCTAACGCCCAGTCCTTGTGTGTCGAGCGGCGATATATACCAGTGCCTTTGATAATAGTGACCAAATCAACATCTCCTTCCTGTCTCAGTGTTGGGGCTGTCACTGATCGATCTCAAGGTTATAAACATAACACATGACATGAATACTAGAAAGTATCATAAAGCGTACATTCAAAGTTTATTCCATAATCTTTTTAAAGTTCAAATATCACTTCTGAAGAACAACTTTTTAATACCAATCATATAAAGCGTACATTCAAAGTTTATTCCATAATCTTTGCCAGTTTCCTGAATATGATGCAAGAAAATGGGGGAAAGGTCATCTCTAAATCGCAATCATGATCAAGAACACATCACACTCTACAAAACCACTGGTATCATTGTATAAAGGCCATGGTCCACAATGGTAATTATTCTGATTACAGACACCAACATCTCTGATATATCTGACATACTAAAGATCTTTTGAGTTGGGTAACCTTTTAAAATAATGGTCTGATAGATGTGGTCACCACAAGTAAATACAGAGTTATGGACAGAATGAAAGCATATATTTTTTAGGCGTATAGCAGAATGAAAACATTCATTTGCAATAAAATGCTTCTTGTTAACTTTGGCCTTGTCACATGAGTTCAGTTGAGGCCTGAAAGAAATGGACTCCCTCATTCATGGAATGAGGGGTCAGTCCCAATTTGCATTAGGATAAACTCATAGAAACTTAATATATTTCTCCCCTTCATGCAAAGTTGGAAACTTAAAATCTCTTACAGTTGCAAGACCCAAAGTCCCAAACCATCAAAAAAGGTATTTCATTATCTGAGTGTATCTACGACTACAGTGTAACAAAGCATGGGATCCTCCCAGTTGTAAAGCTTCAATCTTTAGTAACATGACAATCATCACTTTATCAGAAGAAAATTCTTGAGAAAATCAATGCAGATAATCTACTATTGTTTTGGGTGAATGTGTAGATAATCTACCATACATACCAGGAAGATGAGGCGGTGACTATCCGGGAAATGACGAAATCTACAGTTGGGTAGTACACGGCAAAGCCTTTCAGCTTCATCTTGGTTCGGTAGCAGTTGATCATTACCACTAAAAGAGGAGACATTAGTATCTCTCAGTGTCACTCTAATTTTAGATACAAGAAAGTTTCCAGCAAATTGAACTTTATGAAAGAAGAATAACAAATTCTGTCTATATCATTGTGAGCGATAGATCAGATAATGTGTAATTTTGTAGACGACTGTGATGAAAAGTGAAAACTAAGAACCCAAGATCAAAAGTGTTTATTTGGTGATGTTGACTAAGCTCCTTTTTATATTTCTAAACACAAGGATACATATAGTTTGAATAATATAAAATCTGCAAGTTCCCCAAATTTTTTCTGAAGTTTCCAATTAATTTATACATGAATTAAAGTGCACGACAAACAAGCTGCTTGAATGAAAGCTACAACACACTGATGCTACTGCACTAAGGAAGACAGCAAGGGCCCTACTACCAGCCATGTCGAAGCTCTACCCAGTCAATCCAGGAAGTAGAAGGTTGAAAAAGGAAAAACACAATAATTTAAGAACCCTTCAATCATTCTATCTGTCAGAAAGATCAATACACCTATCTGTCGTTGCCGATGAGCCGATCGCCAAGAGAAAGTCTCTCTCTTAAGGTTCAGCGCGTTTCAGCCGTCTCCAGCTCTCTCCGAAAGGCTTGGGAGGTGGCAGCAGTGGAATAAGCACCAAAATAGCTTGTTTTTATATCATTTGGATATGACATATTCCTAAGGTGAGGTCCTGCTTAGACATGAGTGCCGGAATTGAAATAAAGAAAGGGGCAACTATTAAATCAAAGAAACATACCGGAAAGAAAAAGTAAATACAGTGGAAGAAATAATAGGTGACAGAAAGACAGATGCATGAGTATGAGTAAGGGGAAAAAAAAAAGAATGTCCTGAAAAATGCATCCATGACAGGTGTGGTATATTGTCTTTCAAAATAATGCAAGATGCCAGTGAGATAAGCAATTCAAGATGGGAAAAGGAACATGAAGAAAACAGGATAACGAAAAAAGATAAGCTAAAATTGTGTGAAGATGTGCCACTCTATGGAGGTCCATCAACCCAAAAATGTGGTTTGAACCATACTAGCTATTGTTGAGCCATGTGCCTAAACCATTTTCCAACACTATGAGCTCAAAATCATAAACAAACAAGATGGTTCTAAGAATAAATGAAAGGAAGGACTTATTTTGAGAGCCAGGCTAAGCCAAAGCAGGATGACTCAGGGATTGAACAAGGTATCTCTCTGCAATTTTTATAGTTTTAGCGAAAACAAAAACCACATCCCCCCTCCCCCCCCCGGCCAGGGGCACCAAGGGAAAACTTTATAGCTTCAAACAATGTTTAGCCCTATCATGCAAAACTGAAGGCATTTGTCTTATTGTTTTACATTTTTAACAAAATTGATAATGTCTATGCTAAAGGAATAATACTACATAAAAGTTAAAATTTATTATGAAACATGTACTTGGCAATGATCTGATCTAAACCAAGGGCAAGAAAACCAAAGAATTCGTTAAGGCATTGGTCCAGAAATCCATAAGAAATGTCACAAGGTATAACTGCACAAGCACAAATCAAGAAATATAATCGCACAAGTACAACAAAATCCAATATCACTACTATGTTAATGTTTTTTTTTTTTTTTGATAATGTTAACACTAATATGTTAATCTTCCATCAGTAATATGTGTGTGTGGCATGCTTATATGTGTACATACATATGTAAACAAAAATATATCATGCACATATGCACACGCACATGCACACATGTGCATCCACACATGCATGCATGCATATATACACACTCAAATAAGAAAATGAAAAGGATACTCACCTGGCAAGTACAAGCACTTCAGACTTAATTGCATGGAGACGAGAATTTGCATAGGAGGAAGCTGACATCAGCAGTCTTATCTTCCACAAGATAGTTTCTCTCGATAATAAAACTCGTAAATTCTGCAATTGATATGAATTAGATAAAGGTCATCTAGAAAGTTAGCAGTCTTGATACACCTCAAAAGGACAATAAAGTTTCAAAAAATAGCATTGCTGAGAAAAATAAATTAGGCCTCTTATAGCATGAATCAGGAATCAATAAATCCATTTTCAGTCATGCTATATGGTTAAGTTTTGAACTGTACAAATTATAATGAGGTAACTAGACAAACATGCTTAGATGTACTAAAATCAAGACATTTCTCAGCATCAAGAAATAAGCCAATTCATTAACATAAGAAACTAATGCAATCATTTAACTAAGGGATAAGCCTCCAATATTATTTCACTCTTCATAATCTTTGATAGATGAGAAGCATTAAGTCACTGGTAAACAAATGTATTTGCTAAGGATGTACTCACTAAAAGATCAGCAAAAAGTGCAGAAAGGCTCTGTGAAATTTGGCCAACTCCCAAAGTAACACCCATTTCTACATTCTTCATTGCCATCCCAACAGGATCACCTGAAAGTGAGTAAACACATAGGAAAAGACATCACCAAGCCAAATGGAAAACTGCACATAATTGAGTACAACAGAGCATCCAATTTGCAACAACCAATATGATCTGAAACATCCTTAAGAATGCAACTAAAGCTACTTTATAGAACATCTTGAAGAAAAGGAAATGTGCATGCACGATTAATGTGAAGAAGCTACTATTAAACACATATTAGATGCTTATAAAACAGATATATTTTGATTATCCACAATTTGTTGAAACTTAAGTACCTCCAAAATAAAGTATTAATAATTGTAATTTGGACTAGAGTATTAATAATTCTAATTTGGACTTGGGGTAACATAATCTTGTATCACTACTCTAAAACATGATAATCTGTTTCATGTTCCACTTAATGTCAACTAAACAAGAAGAATCTTATCCCAGAGAGAAATCAACCAAAAAATTTTCAACCCAATATGGCATACATGTGAAATATACAAAAACACACAGTGGAATGCTGTTCTCATATTTGATACATGAGCTCGAATCCTTATCCTTCACGAGGCATCTATGCAATTGAATTTGGGTAGTGACTGATCTAAATCGGTCACATGTGTATCAATCTTAGTCCATGGAAGTGATAATCGATGGCTGATTGCCATCAAAGTCAGCTGGCTCATTTACTGTATCTCAGTTCGCAATATATGACTTTCTAATCCGCTTTCATTCCCTATCTTTCCTGTTTCCAATGCCCCCTCAATAAAAACTTATTTGGAGTTATCATCAACCAATACCTTGACAGGTTGGTCGAATAGCTACAGGTCCTACATAAGATTGGGTAGCAAAGTGAAAAAAGTAAGGGAAATCTATCATAATACCCATGAGATATTTGACATGTTACCTTTTTGCACCTATTCCAACTATGGACCATGTATATTTTTTGGGCATTTCAAACTTAAATTAAAAGACATGGGTAAAATCTTGAATTGTTCATCTGTTATGGATATTTTGATAAATTTCCTAGAAGATTACGTCAACAACAACGGGAGATGGTCTCCTTCTCAAAAGACCGTAAGGAAAATGCAACAATCAGAGGATACACATGTACATCCTACCAATCTGGACTCACAACATGGTCCTTCTAAAAGAACCAATTGAATTCATCAGAGGGACATACATGTAGAACCTACCAATCTGGACTCACAACATGGTCCTTCTGAAAGAACCAATTGAATTCATCAGTAAAAAAAAATAGCATGCAATTTTTAAAATCAAAAGTAATGATAATCATTCCCAACCAGTTTACCAATACAGAACTGGACATACAAAAGAAGTATAAAAGGGAGGAAAACCATCCAATCCAAAGCATCTCATAGAGCAAGATATGTCACCCTCATCTTTTTCTTTTGTGCATATCCACTAATTACTGTACTTATTTGCATTTAATCCAATATTCATCACGGGCTTTGAGTTGCATTCTACTTTCATATACATAAAGTTGACTATTCAAAGAGGGGAAAAGAAAATTTATAACCTCTAATAACAAATTTCAGCGCATACCTATGTTCAAGCTCTTAAGATAAGGGATAAGATCAAGGACATGGTCAGGCATAGCATCCAAGAATGGGAGAAGATATTTTAACTGTGACCTGCAGAAACAGCTCGCTAGATGGAATGATTAAATTAAGTTAGCATATCACAGGAAGTCAGAAGAGACTAAATAATGCATCCACAACTCAGATTGTCAATTCATTTGCCGAAAAGCTACAGATTATACGGCACTTAAAAATACTAATCATATTTTCACTCACCAGGGTTGGCCAATATTAATGTTAGGTCCGCTTTAGAGTTACGAGCTGCAACAGCTAGTGCAACACATCCACCGAGAGAGTCTCCAACAAGAAATATCGGTCTCTTTGTAAAACATGAATTCTCTGACTTAATCATCATTTCAACAATTTTCACGAGTCCTGAACCCAAGAAAGAATCAGGATTCAAGACTTCTTATTCGAACTATGGCAACAAGTTCTAGCACTAGTTACAAAAGAACAATATTTTA
The DNA here is from genome assembly GCF_000471905.2 of Amborella trichopoda. The sequence continues at coordinate 2,993,348 of NW_006498507.1, read as the reverse complement.
ACACGCGAAAATTAAACACCTGAGAACAGTTTTTCTCGTAAGGTGACATAAATATAGTTAACCAAGAAGAAGTCTATATCTCATGCAATCTCTGAAACCTTGACACACCCACTCTAAACTACCAAATTACAGGAATGATTATGCGTACAGTCAAGTGGCATCTATCGAATACACACCCGACTGTTTACATGAGTGGCAACATGTTCATGCACAAAATGACATACATGGTTGACAGTAGAGGAAACAATAAATAAGGTTGTGTATTTGCAATTGCGGGTGCATGAAGAAGGAGAGAGACCTTCAAAGGGAGTGCGGTCAGAAACTGGAATATGCAAACACCATACTTCAAAAATCCTGCAGATTACACTCACTAGTCATCAAAAAGATTGCCTCAAATAAGACTTTAAACCAGTAAAAGTATTTATTAAAGAAGGCCCCATTTATTTTTATTCAATTATTGCTTACTTCCCAAGTCTTCGATGGTGTCGCATCAACCCATGTCCAAGGCCATCTTCCCCTATAAAGTCCCAAAATTAGAAAATTGTATAAGATACCAGACAATCATACACAAACAATATTTCCAATGAATTAAACCATGCCCAATATGACAGAAGCTCGGATCAACAAACAGCTGATGCATTTAAAGCAAGGTTTTAAAAATGCAGCTAAGGAAACTTGGACATGGCCGACCAACATGGCCTTGGCACCTGTGAAGGTGAGTTCCTTGTACAAATATTGTATATAAAAAGACCATAAAATTCAATATATTTTTTAGTATATCACTAATAAATATTGTATAAATATATTTATATATAATTTTTATATTTTCATGAGGATTTGTAGACTTCTCTTATTACGTGCTCTATTTATCTTTTCTTTTCCTTATTTCAGATTTTCTGAATTGTTTTAAGCTATATATAAATTTTTTTCCATAGTCCATTTTCTATAAACTTTTTCCCATAATACATACAATAAATGATGCACACATACAATAAGTTATTTTCTACTGATTCCTAATTATTATTTTTTGTTTTTTTTGGAAACTTTTTAGCCCTTTATGGGCTCGTTAAGGACTCGAGCAAGTCCAAGAGTGCCCCGAGCCTGATCCGCGTTTTTTGACAATGCTTTTAACTTTTAAGCAATTCGGGCAAGAATAATTCTCATTCACGAAAAATGAAGCTCTTAGGGCATATATTCAAGGGAAAGTATTATTTACCCCACCCCCCCTTCCCCCCCCCAAAAAAAGGGAAAGTATAGTATGATTCACATGGTCATAGTTGAGATGGATTTTTCATGTTTTGAAATGAACTTGGGATTTTCATTGCAGACTTTGTGTAATTCAAATTCTAAATTGAAATTCTTCTAATATAAATGTACGAAATGAAATCTATGATCTAATTTCCGTGTATAGAAACATCAGATCTCTATGTAAATCCATATATGGAGATAGCCATCAAAATTTTCCCAATCATTAAGTGAACAAATAAATAAACACCTCATCTTTCTGAGTCATTCGGCAGAGTGAAACAAAGAAAGATGGCATGGATTTGGATATAGATTAATGATTCAAGAATATGCGTCTGAAGTCTGAACTACAAATCGAACTTTTCCTTTATTTAAGAGACATGTAACAGGATCTAAACCAGCGGACCCAATAATCAGTCAAAACGGACACAATACAGCTTTTCCTTTATTTAAGGGAAAGATGACCAGGACCTAAACAAGCGGAGCCATTAATCAGTCAAAACAGAGACAATGCAACTTTTCCTTTATTTAAGGGAAATATATGAGGACCTAAACCAGCGGACCCATTAATCAGTCAAAACAGAGTATAATACAAATACTCAGTCAATTTTTTTTACCCACCTCGAGCCATGGCCTTGCCCCTGGCCCTAGACTAGTAAACGGCCGAGTAGTACACAAGGCCAAAAGGCCCTAAAATTAAATAAAAATGCAACAAGAATTGTGCAACATAAAAAGTGCAAAGAGCTTTAAAAGAATACGAAAATGGATATAGAAAAACTGATCTATGGTCGGAGATATTTCGGAAAAATCCAAAATAAAAAAAATAAGGCATATAACAAGAAAAACTCATACATCATTGTAAAAGATATCCAAATTGCTCACATAATTTTTATACGATGGCTCCATGGTCAATAATATTTTTAATATTGTTTAGGACCATTTACCTTTAATACAAGGTGGTTAGAATAACCATCCTATTCCTATCCGATGTGAAATTTAAGCTTGGATAAGCCACAAAAGCTTGGATAAGCCACAAAGTTAAAAAAAATTTCTTTTAAAATTTGAGCTTGGCCAATGCAAGCCATCTAATTTCATATCTAATGATCAAGATTAATAGTGACCACTATCAAAAAAATAAATAATCTCATTGTATACTTTTCCAATATTTTCACCATTTCTTTTTGAATTTTTTAGGAGGCACGAGTTGGACCCGAGTACTTGCCTCGGCCGAGTATTGAATCATTGATTACAGTAACCAACATCATTCACCCAAGAACTGAATCTATCGAAGTGAATGGGATCATTTCCTTCTCCGGATTCAATTTGAAGACTCAGGGATCAAATCCTGGGTTGATACACAAGAGAGGGAGAGAGTGAAAGTCTTGAAACAGCTAAGGAAGTGCAAATGAAACATCTTATCAGTGGACTGTGTATCTCCAAAAGGAAGCGTCTTATTCAAAAATAATTCTCAGAGGAAAGAGAGGCAGGAGCGGGGGTAGAGAGGGAAGGCAAAAATACAACCACACGGCGGGCAAGCTACAGCAGTCATACGGCATTCAGGAAATAATAAAGAATCGTAAAAAATTTACATAAGGTGTAAACCTGATACCGTATAAGTATGGTGCACCTCAAAAATCTTCCTAAAAAGTTGTTTTGTTATTAGAAAACCCTTTAATTGGTCATCTCCCACTTCAATATGCAGGTATATGAAAGAAAAATTGAATTTCAAATATTAATAATAGTACATTTTGTAATTAGACTTGTAACACATTATATAGACCATAGTGTTCATAAATTTGGTAGATCTACAATATTTTTTTGAAGCTTTCAATTCCATAAAAGGGGTGAAAAATAGATTTTAGCGCGATAATAAGAATTTCGACGCCTAAAATACATCTTACAAAGAGATTTTGGGTGGTGCACCTTACTGTGATTGTTTATGGTTGGCACCTTATACAAATCTCACCCTAATGAATCAAAAAGTAGATACAGCATAAGTTCTAATGAAATTCATATGCGAGAGAAATATTCAACCAATGATTTAAAAAACGGATAGACCACCAGGGCAGGATCAAGCATCTTAAAAAGCAGTCTTGATCGGTGAATCGGCGAACTGAATCGTCACTGCTTAAAAAAAATAGCGAACTGACAAAAAAAAAAAATACGAACAAGTAAAGTGAACGGGCCAAAAACTAGTCCCGATAGGTGAATCAGCCATTTTATATAGCAAAACAATGCTTTTTAATGTAAAAAATCGCATAATCTCTTCTAGACCCGGATGATTTTCTAATCCCCACAGGTGACCGATTCACGGGTTAGACCCGGTGATTCCATGCCGATCCAGCATTTTTTAAACCAATATATTAAACAAAAATGAAGTTCACCAGGAAGAAACAGCAGAAGAGGAGCATTCTTCATAGGAGCGCCACACTCCAATGGAGTAAACCAGCGAGGAGGGCCATCACCACTTTCTGTGAAGTCCCTGTATCTTTCCAAATAATCTTTAAAATTCAGAGGCGTCATCACTTCATCCTCCAAAACTAACGAAGATCTAGCATCACCTTCCGTCAATACCTTCTTCAACTCAGGCCTATGAGAGCCATCAACCAAGGAAGCTTCTTTCAAAGATGAAGGCGATACCTTCTTCAACTCAGGCCTATCAGAGCCATGAACCAAGGAAGCTTCTTTCAAAGATGAAGGCAAGGTTCTTGTTCTTGCTCTAGCTGAGGATGAAAGGTTGAATCCCTTCATCTGATATCTCAATCCATGAAACAATTTATTTTCCACAGTATTGGTGCTCGAAAAAACAGGAAAGAAGCCTGTGACCGCCGCCATTGACGAGCGAAAAGTAGCAGAAAGAAGCTTTTCTTAATGGGAAAAAGGGCCAAAAAGTTGCAGAGAATCAGTTAAAAGAGGAAGTTATTATTACAGGGAAAAGGGCGGGATCTCTCTCCTCAAAAGTTCTCCACCTTAAGAGAGAGAGAGGGTGATTCAGAGGAAAGGAAAAAGGTTTTTTATTCAACTTTGTAAGGGAAATTTTGAAGTTTGACATTTAGAAATCCACATTTCATTTTCAAACCATTGATGGAACGGCTGTGATTTAGAGGAAAGAAATAAAAAAAAAAGAGTGAAAATGATGGTTTCAGAATGGGTACATTTTATGCTAATTTTATTGTGAATCCGGTTTTTGTCCGCAATTAGTAATAGCTGTCACTCTGTCTCTCATTTTGGCCTGAAATATTGATGGTTTTCTCTGTAGTTTGTCGAATTCCAGTGTCTTTGTCGGGTTGAGTAAAAGATTCTCTCTATTCAGTGCGATGCCACAGAGACTCGGATTTTGCAGCCTCCTGCACTAAACCGGATCTGTGGCCAGAATCGGCATCCTAAAAACTGGTCTAGATCGGTAAATTTGCAATCCAATTAGCTATTATATTGAGCAATAAAATAGTGAGCCGGCAAAAAAAGCATATACGAAAATACTGAAGTGGACACAAACCGGACTGGATTGGTAAATCAACATTTTTTCTGTAGCAAAACAACTTTCTTAGTGTAACAAAATTACGATTTTTTTTTAAATCCAAACAATTTCCCACATATTGACAAAATGGGCACGGGTGACCAATTCTCAGGTCAAACCGAGTGATAATGTGTCGGACAAAAATCACTAATTTTTTTGATCAGTCTAAAAGCCTAAAACAACAGGGAATTGAGAGAGAGAGCGAGAGAGGGAGTTATGGGGAATGAGAAATGCCCGCTAAGATGGGCCCTAAAAGAGTAGGGCTTGTCCACAGAGATGACCCGAGGGTCGGCCTAGGGCCAAAGTCGGCTTGGCTAAGGCCAAATCGGCCCAATCCGACCCAACCCATATTTTTTCATATTTTTATTTTTCTTATTTTTTCATTGTTTCCAGCCCAATCCTAAAGGCTTGTCCGGCCAACCCTAAGGGGACAAGGACCAGGACCAGGCCCAGCCCGGCCTACTCCACCCTTAAATTGCTCGGGATGGGGAGAGAGGGGGGGATATTTTTCCTAGGATTTTTCTAGACAGAGAACAGGGAGGAGGAATCGTGCAGTAACTTGAAAAGTTACACCTGCAATAAAACATAACAGTAAGGTGGAAAGCTTTGCTGGTCCCATGGGAGGAAACTTTTTAGACCCAAGTTTTGGGGATGTAACCTCTAGGAACTAATAACCAAACCTCAACGAAAATAAAAAATAAAAAATAAAAATTAGATAGGAATCTGTGGATCAAAAAAATAAAAGATTGATTAAGAACCGTCTAATTTTTGGACCAGGCCTTAAACCGGCCCGGACCAGTTTTACGTTTGCATTTTTACTTCTGTAATTCTATCGCTATCCAGGATCAAGGTCGGGCCGGGCTGGTCTACCCACATGAGTCCTCATCTCGACCTTCAGATGCTGACAATTGAGAGTCAGGTCGCTTGTATCTGCTCTTCATTGTATTTGTATACATTTCCTTTACACAATTCCTGATACTTATAGTGCAACCTTTAGCAATATAAAATCATCCGTCACGTGTTTTTAGAATCGTCATGTGGTTTTGTAAGACACAAGGTTCGAGAAGAAAACAATAAAAACAAAATTAAAGAATCCGAGATTTTGAAAAGGCAATAGCTCCTTCTTCTTTCTTGTTTTATTCTTTGAGGGAAAAGTTTATATAGAGTTGCAACATGTGAAAATAAAAACGCATTTCAAAAATCCATTAGAGAAAGTTGTTTTAATGTTAAAAAACCCTCCAATTGATCATCTCGACATCGAAATGTATGAATATTATTTTAAAAAAATAATAATTTTGAGTCTTAAAAATAGTGTATCTTGCAACACATTATCTAGACCGTCCATTTTCATATGTTTATAGATCTACTTGAGTTTAACCACCTTTCGAATTTAAAATTTTATAATTAGAAATGAAAATAGATTTTCAGATAATCCTAAGAATTTTTTATACCAAAATTACATGTTGTGATAAAATTGGAGGTGTGCCTTAATTGGACTGTTTAAGGTTGCATCCTTATAGAATCCACACCCTTGTTTTAAAAGAATGTAACATGAGAGAAAAGGGTATATTGCATAAAATAAAAGGAAAAAGTTTATATAGAGCCGAGGTTCTAAACGATCAAATTAGAGCCCACCTAAAAAATCTCACTAGAAGAGGTTGTTTTGATGCTCAAATTGATCATTTGGACATCAATATGCATGGACATGAGAAAAAAATTGATTTCAAGTTTTGGAAATAGTGCATCTTATAACATATTTTTGGACCATCAACTTACAAGATTTTCAAGTTTTCATAAATCTGCTCAATCTATCTGTTTTTTAAGCTTTAAATTTTATAATTAAAGATGAAAATATATTTTGAAGCTATCATAAAGATTTTCAGTATTGAAACCACATTTCTCAACAATATTTAAAGAGGTGCTTTACTTTGATTGTTTAGAGCCTCAGCTCTAAACAAATCTCACCCACAATAAAATAGGAAAAAATATGTTGCATGTAACAAGATAGAAAAGTGTATATTATTTGTAACAAGATAGGAAAATGTTCATTATACCATTATATATACAATGAAAGAACTACCACAATAACAGTGTGGGGGCCAATGAAATATAGACGTGCATGTCTTAGGATTTGCCTATGTATCAACACTTGGCGGACACTGACATGATTGTTGACGCTTCTTGGATACATCTACTACACCTCTATTAAGTGTCTATTAACATGTTTCGTTTTTTAAACATTTTTTTTTTTTTTTTAAAGTAACATTTTGTTTTTTAGAAACTTCATTCTTCATTGAAAAATATTTTATTTTAGAATTAATAAGTATTTTAGAATAAAATATGTAGTTTAGAACAAAAATAAAAATATTATTATTTGTTAAATAATGATTTCTATAAGATATTGTTACCATAAATAAAAAAATACAATTCATTTCAACTGTTATGAAACTTTATAGGGTTTTTCCCTCCCCAACTAGTTTCTCTTTTCTCTTTTTACAAGCTATCGACCATCAGCTTCTCCCTCTCCAAGCCTGTGGACCACTAAATATTCATCTCTCTTCTTTAATTTTTCTTTATTCTACTCACGTTATTTATCATTATATCTTTTTGGCCATAACTAACATGAATTGTATTATACTTTTCCTTGTCCTATCATTTGGTATTTACTAGTCTTAAAAGCTTGTACTTTTGATGAATGCATTAAGACTACTTTTAATAGCAACACAATAAGGATGCAATATTTTAAAATAATAATGAGCTAATACTTTGTAGGTTTTTTTTCATATTGGTCTTATGTAACCTTACATTAGTTTATAAGAAATTTTGATGAATGAAATTCAGATTCATAAAGTAATTTTTTTAATATTAATTTAATTATTTTTATATTTTTTGATGTTTTACTATTATTGTATGACATAAAATATTACATATACAAATGCAAATGTGAACACGCGGATTTTAATATTTGTATATACACACGTATATATTTATGTAGATACTTATATATCGTACGAATGTATCATATCTAGATATCATTTTTTGGGGTTCATATTTTTGACTGGTCATATCATAGATGCCGATGTCATGTACATATAACATAGGTGGGGCACAACTATTTTTCAAAATTTCCTTTCTCTAAACTTCTTAGAAAATTGATTCGGCTCGAGCTCTCTCAAAAGTCAAAACCCTATTATGCGATTTAAACTTCCGCTTCAACTTTTAACCAAGGCACTCTAAAAAATCCTACGAGTAGTGACTCTCTTTCTCTCTCAACCACTAGTATTAGTTCCGCATAGGCCACACATCTTCGTGTTGGGTGAGCTTTTACTGCGCACTTGCTGCTATGGTTAAGAGCTTTGATGTGTAACATCAAAGTACCAGATATGCTTAAGTAGTTAAGTCTCGTCAAAACCAGCAAACGATACTTTCTCATCAAAGTACCTGTCATGTTAAGCGGTCAAGTCTTGTCAAAACCAGTAAACTATATCTCGAAAGCAACAACAGCTACAGCTACCGTAAAAATCGTTGTGTTAATACATATCCCTATATTTTTACAACAAACAACGACTAACCTAACGCAAAAGTTACTGCTCTCTCTCTCTCTGCGCTCGAGCTTCTGATTTTGAACTTAATGCAAAAACTGAAGATGTATCCGATCATCATCTCAAAAAAGAGCTAAATCATGTAGGTTTGTTGATTTTTGCGCTGTGGATTCAGTTTTTGTCAATATTTTTATCCCAGCGATGACTTTTGTTCTGTTTCTAATGGTTTTGACAAGAATCGCTTCTTCAATTTTATGTGCTTGGGTTTTGTAGTAAGTTTTGGTAGATCTATAATGAATAATTATTTTAGGAAAAGCTGATAGCAGTCGGGCAATTGTTTTTAAACATTAATTCAGGTAATTAATCCTTCATGAAAGACAAGATAGGATCCATAATATCATACTACACATTAACAAAGTCGTTTGTAAATAAATGGGAACCAAGTCCTCAATAATAGATCTAAGAATGAAAATGTATATTTTCTTATGGAAAAACACTGAGCGTTATTTTAAAATAACATACTTTGAACTGTAATGTTTTGAAAAGTGTGTTTGTCTTTGCTATAGAGACAAAAAGTAAAGGATATTTGTCCAATATTGAAGAATAGAAAAAAGAAGTGATGCTTGAATATAGAAACATCTTCTTCGAAAAGAGGCGACTCTAGTGTTATAAATCATGTGTCTCTTGACAATCTTGAAAGTTCAAAATCCAACCTCATTTCACCCACCATAATCCAACACAAAAACTGGAGCCCTGACCAAATGCTAGCCGAAGCACCTATACCCAAAACCTAGGGTTTCTTTAGTGGTGGCAATGGATCCGATTGACCCGACAGGTAGATCCGATCTTGGGATTGGGTATGGGTTCAAATTTTAGACACAAATACAATTCGGGTTCAGGTCCAGATCTAGCTGGACATGATCCGTACTCATACCCATAGTCATAATGTATACGATGGCAATCATGTGTTTTTAGGCGGTGTTAGGTGTTCATATTGTCACAATATTGGCAACATTTACAATATTATTAATAAAAGAAAAAAGAGCTTATAGTCATAGAGTATATGATGGTTAAAATACGAGGGGAGAAAAAAAAGAGCTCACGGTCCTAGGGTGGCAATCATCTGACCAAACCCGAGACCAGATGGATTTGGCTATGGTCTAAATTTTTTATCCAAATACTATTCAGATCCAAGTCTAGCCGTACCCAACCCGTTGTCTCTCTCTTTTGCGTTTTTTTTTAAAGATACAACCCAAGTATTCCTTCCACCCACCGTCCAGGACCAAAGCTCCAACTCTTAAGAGATTACGTACTCGACTACCTTTCATCCAAGCCCCAAAGCCTTACAAAGTTACGATATAGGCTGAGTTGCTTGGACTAATTTTCCTAAGCAGTTTATTGGGTTTTTAGCATGCGGTTTGTATAGAGCTTAGGCTCTAAACAATCAAATTAGAGCCTACCTTCAAATAGTATCGAAAATTGTGGCTTTAATATTGAAAATCTTTGTGATAGCCTTAAAACATATTTTCATATTTATTTATAAAGTTTAAAGCTTCAAAAATAGTATAGATCGATATATCTATGAAAACTTGAAAATTGATGGTCCAAAAATGCGTTTCAAAACACACTATTTCTTAAACTTGTAATTCATTTTTTTCTCATGTCCATACATCTTGATGTCGAGATGGTCAATTTGAAGATATTTGGACAGCAAAACAACCTCTTATAGTGAAATTTTTGAGGGAGGCTCAAATTTGATTGTTTAGAGCCTCAGCTCCATGTAAACTTTCCATTTTTTTTAATCTATATAACTAAGGGTACTCGTTTCGCATGGGAGATATTTTACACGAGAGAATATTTTTATGTGGTTAGGTGTGAGAATATTTTTACATCAATTGGTCATCGTATATCTTTTTACATCAATTGTCAAATAATTGACGTGAAAATATTCCCACACCTAATAACATGAGGGAATTTTTTCACGTTTTACTTGAACCAAAAGTACCTTAAGTTTTTTCTTAAAAAAAACACGTAAAAGTTTATATAAGGGTGCAATATATTGTAGAAGTAAAGTGCACCTCAAAAATCCAGTAGAAAAAATTGTTCCACAGTTAGAAAATCTTCCAATTGATCCTCTTGACTTCCAAATTTATGAATATAAAGAAAAAACGAATTTTAAGTCCTAGTGTATCATTTCACACCAGTTAGCAACTAATTGGAGTGAAAATATTCCTACAACTAACCAAATGAGGGAATTATCACATGAAAATATTTCCTTTTCCACGTGAATTAAACGTGTCCTAAGTTTTTTCTTAGTTCTTTATTTATTTTTAGTAAAAAAATTTATAATGTTACAATTTTATGTTGTAGAAGTAAAGTGCACCTCAAAACTGCAGTAGAAAAAATTGTTCCGAAGATCAAAAATCTTCCATTTGACAATCTCGGCCTCCAAATTTATGAATATAAAGCGAAAAATAATTTTTAGTCTTAAAATAGTGCATCTTGTAGCAAACTATCTAGGCTTTTTATTTTTTAGATTTTCAATTGTTTATGGAATTGCACCATCTGCACTAGTTTTTGAATTTGAAACTTCAAAATTAAGGTTGACCATAGATTTCCAAGCCATGATAAGGTTTTTTTACATTGGAACTATGTGCATCTTACTTTTATAAGATAGGCACCTTATATAAACTTCATGCTTATTTTAGTATTTTTAATGGCCAATTGCAGCATTTAGCAATTCATTTGAAAACAAAAAGAAGGGTTCAACTGCACCGGACCAAACTTTTCATTAAAATTTAAATGAAAATTGCATTCAGAAAATGCTTTTTCTCATGAATAGTTGTCCGTCCAAACCAGTGATTTAAAAAGCATCGAATCAGTTAGGAATCGCCATGTTCGACTGGAGAATCAATCACCACGTTCTGGATCTGCATATATATCTGAAAATGACCAAGTCTAGAAGGGAACCAGCATTTGTGCACAATAAAATGACGATCTCAACTGATTTTGGCCAGTCCACTGTTTTTCACATGATAGAATGGCAATATGGACTGCCGATTCACCGATCCGAAGCAATGTTAAAGATGTTGTGTGCGAAAGCTCTAAACTCGATGGATTAATATTTGACAAATAAAGTATGAGAAATAAAACATGAAATACATACAACAAGAACACAAAGTTACATTAATATTTGGTAAATAAAGTATGAAAATACCCCAAAAGGGCTACATCCATGAGCACGGCAAACAGAAATTCACTATACCAATAAAAGTTATATAAAAGATTTTGTAACAATCATCAATAAAAATATAGTTGAGCAAACCATTTTAAACCTTTTTTTTCTTTTTTTTCTTTATTTTAAACCACTCTCCCTTTTTTTCTTTACTTCTGACAAACGTTACTGACAACACCAAATAGAGCGAGAAATTGATTTTCTCTTTAACTAAAAAGAAAAATAACAAAAAATCTCTATGAGAACCGCTTCTCTACAAGAAACAAGACTTTCAATCTTCAGAAATCTACAGGAGGCACCATCATAATGTTTCTCTATAGGTAGCTCTCTTTCTAAGAGGAAATTTAATCTTATGCACAGGAGGCTCTGCCTCTCTCTCTCTCTCT
>NW_006498507.1:2962947-2981403 GCF_000471905.2 Amborella trichopoda | reverse complement strand
ACGTTACGTTACGTTACGTTACGTTACGTTACGTTACTTACGTTAACGTTAAGTTAACGTTAACTTACTTACGTACGTACGACGACGCGTCGTCGTCTCTCTCTCTCTCTCTCTCTCTCTCTCTCTCTCTCTCTCTCTCTCTCTCTCTCTCTCTTTAGAGGACCCACCATTCCCATATGATGACCCAAATAGGATTCACAAATTCTCTGCACTGTCCCACCATTCCCATACGATGACCCAAATAGGACTCACAAATTATCTACACTGTCATTCCATATATATAAGGTTAGGAATTTACATTAAATATGAAACTTCCTATAGTTGTTACATATATTTCAAAACCAAGCGATATATCAAAGAGTCCTAATCTTATTGGATTTATATTTCCTTTAAGAAACTTATCAAATATCAATTTCAATATCACATAATAAGGAACTATCTCAATATCAAATACTTTGCGAGTATCTCAATCCCACATAATATGAGATTTTCTAATGTGGGTGATTTTGGATAGCACTAAATCCAACAATCTCCATATTGATATTAAAATCACCTGCTCAACATGCCAAAATCCATTGGATAGCTTCATAGGTTCTTCATCTTTTGCCATATAAATTCTTTCATTATTCTTGGTGAAAAATAATGTTTGTCATCAAATTTCTCTACCTTGAACCTTGCATTCAAAACCTTTACTGCGATATCGATAACCCCAAACTAGGGCTATGATACCACATGTTGTGCGCGGAAGCTCTAAACCCGATTGGTTAATATTTGGCAAATAAAGTATGAGAAATAAACAATGAAACACATACAACAAGAACACAAAGATTTATATAGTTAACCCCAAAATAGTTACATCTGTCGACACGACAAATAGAAATCCACTATACTAATGAAAGTTACATCAAAGATTTTAGAACAAACCTCGACAAAAATAGAATCGAGCAAAATCCTTTTAATCCACTCTCTATTTTTTCTCTTTACTTTTGGTAACCATTATCGACAACACCAGATAGAGACGCGAGAGCAACGAGAAACTGACTTTCACTCTAATTAAAAAAAGAAATAACCCAAAATCTCTATAGGAACCGTTGTTTACAAGAAATAAGCCTCTCAATCTTCAATAATCTAGCACACAAATTCTCTAATCTCATACATATAAGGTTAGGAGTACACACTAAATAAAAAACTTCCTATAGAAGTTACATATATCTCAAAACCAAGAGATATATCAAAAGGTCCTAATCATATTGGATTTCTATTTCTTTTAGGAAACTTATCAAATAGCAATTTCAATCTCACATAATAAAGAATTATCTCAATCCCAAATACTATGTGAATATCTCAATCCCACATAATATGAGATTTTCTAATGTAAGTGATTATAGATAGCACCAAATCCAACAAGGGGTGCCTGATTAGGGTCACCGATCCATTTTTTAAATCTCTGGTCTAAACAAAGCCCATAAGAAAGAGCTCCATTTTTTGGGCTATACTGCATAGTCAAGATGCGTCGATAAAAAGGGCTACATCAAGATGCATCAATAAAAAGGGCTACATTGGCCGAATCAGCCTTGTGCCATAATCAACACTGAAAAAATAGCTCGTTTGATTTGGAACCACTTAATATTGAATCGGGACCAAGAGCCACTTGACGTGTGACCCAGACCTAGGGGTGTATAAACATCATTAAACAAATTATTAATCTAAAACCGATATGGTTTTAGAAATACTTGAAGTTTCTAGACCTTGTTTAAATATTTTGAACTCTATAAATTTTGTTTACTTTTTTTTTTGCTTTTTTTTTTCCACTTTGGACTGGCTGACCTGTCGGCTCGGATGACTCATGGTGGTGGGTGACTGATTTGGCCAACCGGTTCAAGTTTGTTTTAACCTTTTTGCAAGTTTCTAACAATTGGATCCAATATTTGTTATCTCATGCTCTTAAAGCATTGCTTTAATAAAAGTTCATAACATTTGTCAAAAAAAATTCTAAAAGCCCAACTTGTTTATCAAAAATAAATTGCTTGCTTTTAATATACAAACTTTCGAAACACGTTAATGTTAAAAAAAAAAAAACACGAAAAAACTTAAGAAATCTCACTAGCAAATGGAATATAGATTTCTTATTCTTTTTTAGGGGATCATGTTGTTAGACTATTTTTCTTCCATTGTTTTGGGAAAATATCAAATAGATGGTCAAATCATTTTACACAATATATAAAAGGAAAATATCAAAAAAAGGATTGAAAACCTTTTCAATATCACTAAAGGAGTAAAAAAATTACAAATTACACTTGAGAGTATGCTTTTAAATATGGGTAAATATATTCGTACCTTTTATTACAATTAGATGTGAAAACTGCATTTTTGCATGGTGACTTAAATAAAAAAATTTATATGACCCAACTTGAGGGTTTTATTGAGGAAGGTAAAGAGAATTTGGTTTTTAGGCTTAAAAAATCGTTGTATGGGTTGAAACAGGCATTGAGGTATTGGTAAAAACGATTTGACTCTTTTATGTTGAGCTTGAATTTTCGTAAATATGAAGCTGACTAGTGTGCCTATTTTCATGGATATGGTCATGGAAGCTTATTTCTTATTATTATATATCGATGACATGATTGTTGCCAGACCAAACAAAGAGAAAATTGCAACACTTAAAGTCCATTTGGCTAGCGAATTTGAGATGAAAGTTTTGAGAGACGTTAATCGAAATTTGGGGATAAGTGTACTTAAAAACAGGAGGAATAAGAAAATCTGGTTAACTCAAAAGAGTTATGTGGAGAGGGTTTTGCGGCATTTTAATATGTAGAATGTCAAATCAGTTAGTACCCCATTTCTTATGCATATGAAGTTGTCTTCGACACAATGTTCTAGCATAGAAGCAGAGAAGACACAAATGTCTCGAGTACCATATCCATCTGTAGTAGGGAGCCTCATGTTTGCTATGGTCAAGTCCAGACGTGACATAGCACAAGCAGTGGGAGTTGTGAGCAGATATATGACAAATCTTGATCATGATCATTGGACGATTGTGAAATGAATCATTTAGTATTTGAGGAGAACTTGCAATGCTGGTATTTGTTACAGTGGAATGGATTTGAAAGTCACTAATTACGTCGATGCAGATTTTGCAAGTGACTTGCATAAAGGAATATCTACTACCGGGTATGTTTTTTCTTTGGGAAGTGGTGCAGTTAGTTGGTTATCAATGTTGCAATCTATAGAAGCATTGTCTTTTACAAAGGCTGAGTATATGTCACTTACTCATGCATCTAAAGAAACAATTTGGCTAAATAGGTTACTTGGTGAATTCTAAGTTATGCAAGAAGGTTTTCTGCTTCATTGTGATAACTAGAGCGCCTTGTTTTTAGCAAGGAATCTAACTTTCCATGACAAGACTAAACATATTGATGTTTAATATCACTTTATTCGTGATGTGGTAGAAGATGACAATCCAACATATATGTTGACTAAACCCATAGGGAAGGAAAAGTTCATTTGGTGCAAAACTTCTTTGGGGCTCGTGATTACTTGATGATAAGTTACTGGTGGGCAATAATTTCTTGGAGCATACTAATCAGAATGGAAACATGTATTCAAGTGAGAGAATGTTGAGTACCGTGAAGCCATAGAAATAATTTGTATAAACTATTATTTCCTTATTTCAAGGAAGTTGATACATTCCATTATATTTCCTAAATTAATGATGACCATATTTTATGGGATATAAAATCTTGGAAGCATGGATAGCGCGTGATTTTTATGGGAGATAGAAATCTATTACTAAACCTAAAAAATAGGAAACCAAATCATATTAGGAATGGAAGAGAGGCCTCATGTGTGTCTCTTGGGTTCTACTCTTTATAAAAAGTATCATTTGTAGAGAGATGAAAAAGAACACATGGAAAAAGTGAGATACAAAAATATAGAAAAAATTGTTAGTTTTCTTTAGTCCTTGGGTAGGTGTTTTAGAGCATAAAAGAAAAAGCTTATAGTCTCTTGTATTTTCCATGCTTGCATGGTGGTATTTTTTTTTATTAGTGGAAGAGAACTATATTGCCCAGTGGATGTAGGCAACTTGCCGAATCATGTAAACTTTTGTGTGTCTCTTGTTTTAATTTTCTATACTATTTTCTATTCTCTGATGTTTTTCAAAACCTTAGTTTTTATCCTCTACACACTTGATGTTCACGAAAGAATAACAAAAAGACTTAGGCCGTTCGTTAAAAATAAAGGCCTATGTTTTGTAATGGGTAATCCGCTAATAAAGTATAACCAGTTGCATTTTGTACCAAAGAGATGTACTTTATACCAAAGAGACACGGTTACTTTATCCTTATTCATGACTTTACTTTGTTGAATGTTTTTAATCTTGTTGTTTAGTATTAAGTTTCTATTACTCTTCTTTTGTTCTTGATCGTTGTGCCAATTTATAGCACTTTACTCTTTGAAAGAAGAAATGTTTTCAGGAAAAGATCCATGTTGCGATTGTACGAAAATTATGTAAATCACAAATATGGTCTTACCATGTATAAATATGGTCCTATTCACAATAATGCATGTGCATATCCCCCGGTGAGCATAGCCTCCAATCACTACAAACTTTTGAATTTTGGATTTTCGATCTTTTAAAATTCAAGCATATAGGAAATTAATGTGGTTCAAAATTGGGCACATTCAATTATACTAGTAAATTTTAGTTCTAAGCGTGTATTAGTGTTGAGTAGACTATATAAAAAAAGCTGCTTAAAAGAATTTTCTTGAATTTTGGATCCTCTTCAGAATTTCAAAGAAATTTAACCTAGATTTTTTTTTTTTCAGAATTTTATGGGGGGAAGACATGCCTTATCTGTTTTTTCAAATAGTTTAGGACATTATTTCCTTCTACGTGATGGTCCAATTTTTTTAAGAAAATTTACACAGAGGTCCTACTTCTTCTTATTTTTTATTTGTCCCATGTTGCCCCGTAGCAAACATTGGCCTGGTCCAATATTGTGTACGGTCAGGGGACAAAACTGGAAAAAACAAACAAATTAGAAAGTGAGATCATTGCATAAATTTAAGAAAAAAATTGGACTGTAATCGAGATATATTTTCGGATCCATACATAAATCTCCTTAAAAAATAGTCAAACATAGTTTTAGTACAGGCAGGACGCTGTTCTAAAAGAGGGAGTGAATGCTTATGGCTTTTAGTGACGGATGAAATTATTCACACGTATGGATCAATGAAAGTATATGCTGATATACACTGAAATCCGAGAGAGCTCGGTGGTTCGTTTATACATAAAAATAAGCGCAAAGATTTAATAAACGCGGAGAGTATATTTGTCTATTTACTCATTTCGGTAAAACTCAATTTAGGAGCGGACATCAAATTTTGGGGATATAACCTCTTTAATTGATAGACTAGCCTCAATAAAAAATTTACAAATTGCACAGACTTGAAGAAAATAATTTCTAACATTGCATATAGACCATGGAAAATAATTTCTGACATTGCATATAGACCATGTAATTTTATAAGATTAAGATCTAGGGTGCGGTTTGTAAAAGGCTAAGGGCCTAAACAATCAAAGTAAAGAGCACCTTTATATAGTGGCGAAACATGTGGTTTCAGTATCAGAAACCTTTGTGATGGCCAAAAACTAATTTTCATATCTAATTATAAAAGGATACGGTTTGTATAGAGTCAAAGCTCTAAACAATTAAAGTAAAGCTCACATTCAAATAGTGTCAAGAAATGTGGTTTCAATTCTACAAATCTTTGTGATAGCCTTAAAATATCTCTACAAGCCCCAACCCATTAGCTCCATCTTTAATGATAAAATTGGAAGCTTCTAAAATAGTATAGATCGAGCAGATCTATGAACAATCGAAAATCTCGAACATTGATGGCCTAGATAACACATTATAAGATGTACTATTTTCAAGACCTGAAATCTATTTTTTCTCATCCATGCATCTTGAGGTCCAGACCATCGAATTAAAGGTTTTTCAACATCTAAACAACATATTCTATTGAGTATTTGAGGTATGCCTTAATTTGATTGTATCCTCCCAAATGGATAGCTGACTGGGGGAGTAGATGTACAGTTTACTCCCAAATAGGTGATCTGACCATAGTTCCATAACTTGGCAACGGAAATAGACTCTCACACAGGTACAGGCGAGGCCCTTACATCCGCTAATGTGGAAGAAAATCGTATTCATATGAACTGCCTGCAGCCGTGTTTTAAGGCCACCCAACGATCCCAAAACAAATGGAAGCTCTCTCGAGATCAAAGAGCAATGACTGAGGAAATAACTGAGCAATGACTGAGGAAATAACTGCACAAGGAATCCAGTCAGGAAACGAGGCTGGGTGGAAAAAACGGTGCATTTTCAAGGTCCCGGCTTTCCTCGTAGACCTACAAGGGAGCCTTCACGCCGAAGCTTATTACCTTCGATCCCTTCCACCATGGTGACCCTCGCCTCCTACCCATCGAAGAACACAAGAACCGTGCCCTCCAGCACTTTCTCGAACGCTCAGGGAAATCTCATCAGAACTGCAAAAATGCACTCCAAAGTGTGGAGAATGAGCTCAGGGCCTGCTACCAGTGGCCTCTCAATTTGGCCCACCTCGACAGCGCCAAATTCTTGGAGAAAATGCTTCTCGATGGCTGCTTCCTGATAGAGTGGCATCAGACTGTTGTCAAGCATTCTATGAGGATGACGACCGGCCCAATGACATGATGATGGTCGAGAACCAGATACCTTTGCTGGTTTTGCACACACTGCTTGGGGATGTCCCATTCACCGGGGTGAACCAGTTAGTACCAGTAAATGACAGTATACTCCCTCGAGGTGTAAAATACCTTAGCATTAATCAAAGGAAATGTTTTTTACAAGGTTGCACCCTTATATTTTATAAGAAGTAAGGCTCATCTAAAAAATCCACTAGAAATTTAGAGTTTGAAAAACTTTCTGATCGATCGTCTCGACCTGATATAAGGGAAAAAAAAAGAAGAAAGAAATAATTTCAAATCCAAAAAATAATGTATCTTGCACCAAGTTAATAGGACCATCTCTTTTCATGAGTTTCAAGTGTTTATATATGTACTCAATCTCTACTATTTTGGAAATTTTCAATTTTACAACTATAGTTGAATAAGAGTTTTCAAGCCATCATATGACTTTTGATACTAAATCCAGACAAAATTTAGAAGCTCATCTTACTTCTACAATATAAGGAAGCAACCTTACGTAAACTTCACCCTTATTCAAATCACCCGTGACAGATGAATAATTTAATATTTGTCTTGAAAATAAAATATAATTTTAAATGAATCAAATCACTCATTAGAAAAATTATATTTTTAAACTAAAAATAGGGAAATTAAAAATGCCTTCCAATTTGTACTTTCTAGCCCCCCTGAATTCTTTTTAAATCATACTATTAACTCCAATGCTATTTATTTTTACACTCATTTTAAAGTAAAAAAGTTATTTTTTTGGACAAAATACACTCCTATTTTAACCTATGTATTCACAATGCTATGCCCAATAAGTGCCGGTCTCTCACAAAAATGTGTTCAATTGACTTGTGCTAGTCTGACACAAAATGTGCCGGACTGGCTTCTCACAAAATATGTCGATCCAACAAAAAATGTGCCTAATTAGTGTATGATATTCTGATGGTCCTGCACAAAATGCATTCGACTAGCTTATATTGAAATTGTGTCAAGTGTAGCACACTTCTATATTCAAATTGTGTTGGTCCGATGCATTTGTTGCCAGACATAGATAAAGTGGGAGAGCGATAGGAAAAACCCCAAAGTTTTAAATCAAATTAATATATTTTACCTTAGGGGGATGAAGTCATCTCACTAAATTCAAATAAAGGTTTTTTTTTTTAACCTGCAATGCACATTGTACGCTTGTTATCCCAAGTAAAAAATACTTATTTTTATTTAAAAATTTGAAGTCCCCTTTAGAACCTGATGATTATTTTCAAATAGAAGCAATTCAGATTTTTAAATTAAAAATATATTTTATTTGAGAGACTAAATGTACGATGTGCTTGTTGTGGAGCACATTATTGTGTTTTGTGTTGGGGCTACAACAAAGGGGTTGCTATTTTCCTTTTTTTTTTTCTCTTTTTTTTTTTTAAGTGAGCGATCTTGACATTTGTTTGCCGAGTTCCATGGTTAGGTCTCTGATTCCATTATCACCAAAAGGTAGGGCCCAAATCCCTATTGACTTAACATTTTGCCCTCATAGCCATGTAGGAGATGCATTTACCCCGCCTCAAGAAAAGAAAAGAAAAACAAGAACAACTCAAGTTAGGAAAAAATAGAATGGAAGTTAATCTCTCAGCCATAAAATCACGGTTCTCAAAGAAGACATGAAAAATTTGATGAAAATAAAAAATACAAAAATTATGCGTTTTTCTTGGGGGAACATAGGCAGAACATTTTCTTGGGAGGAGTTTTTCGATATGAAATTTTGGGAACCATCTAAGAATTACTAGATAAGTATTTTTAAAAGAAAAGATTTGGATTGAATTTTCTAACACATGGATCTCTCTGAAAATTAGATAGTCACTATTCAATCTGGAATCAAAAGTGAAGAGAGTAAGATTTGGATTTATTGAGGTTAATTTATGGGTTGAAGACTAAGAGTGTTAATGGGTCGGGACCGCCCAGGCGTGAACCTGGCCCGAAACATGCAAGGTAGACCAAAAATCCGCAAATAAATAAATAAATAAATAATAAATAAATAAATAAATAAATAAATAATAAATAAATAAATAAATAAATAAATAAATAAATATATATATATATATATATATATATATAGACCCGTGTCTACTACTTTTTGTTCCGCTTGATTACCTTGCCCGTTTGTGGTCTCCCATTTGTATCTTGTTCTTTCTTTGACTCTCCTTATTTGATTCCATGCTCTCTTTGTATTACTTCTTTAGCTTTTAATTCAAATTTTAGCTATTTAAAACAAAAAATAAAAGTGCCCATTTCTGTTGTAACTGTTTTTTTGGTTGCTCTTACCTCGTTTCTAGCTTTTCGTAACTGATTTTTTTTTTTGCTATTGATGTACCTCTTCTTGATCAAGAAAGTTCAATTAAAATAGTGTTATGACGGCAGTCTAGAACATTTGTTCAATCAAAGTGAGATTAGGATGGGATCGACATTAGAGTCCAACTACATTGCATTGTCAGAATCTATGTTGTATATTTGAATGAAGTTGATCTCCTCATTCTCTCTTGGTCCTTTTTCTCGTTAGCTCACAGAGATAAAGTGTAGAACTAGTGCCAACAGTTCATCACGGAAGAAAGGACTCACGGGCCTTGCTACATATTTGGCCCACATAGAATACGTTCTCATAAAATGCATTTTATTGGTGTCCGACCAAATGTAATTGGGTGTGGTTTGTGTAAGGCGTCACCCCTAAATAATCCAAGTAAGGCACATATCTAAATTACGTTAAATATGCAGTTTTGGTATGAGAAATTTTTTTTATGAGCTAAAAAATTGTATTCCTCCCTAATCTTGAAATTTAAAGCTCTAAAGCTCTAAAAATAGTGTAGATCGAGTAGATTTACAAATGCTTGAAATTCTTAAAAATTAATAGCCTAGATAATGTGCCACAAGGTGCAATATTTTCAAAACTTGAAATAAAAAAATTCCTCATATCCATACATTTTGAGGTGGAGATGATCAATTGGAGGGTTTTGTAGTATCAGAACAATATCTATTGGTAGGTTTTTGAGGTACGGCTTACTTCTACAGTTTAGGGTTGACAATTTATATAAATTTTACAAAGTAAAGAATAAGTATATTAAATTGTGTACAATACATGGGAAAACTTTACTTGTGAGTCTTGCTCTCAGCCATTTGATATGAGTAGATGGGCTGGGATGGCTTGAGTCATGATGTCACAAGTTGGCTCTTGAGCCTCAAAGCTCGATTTGATGGCTCAGAGTATTTTATTTTTAATTTTTATTCTTTGGAGCAAAATTTCAGGCATGTATACATTTCCCATGGCATACATGATAAAAATAATAAAAAATATTTCACATGATGAAAAACTACTATAATACCTCTAAACTTTTAGGGTAATTTTGATCATTTATTTTTATGAGAACTTTTTTTTGGGCTAGGGATGTACCTTTATAAGAATATAGGGTGTCCAAAATTTCATTAAAAAACATTTTGTAGAAAATAAAAATAAAAAAATAAAATAGCATTTGTCGTGACATTATGACATGAGCAATCCCTACCATCTATTCAGATCAAATAGTTGAGAAGTGGGGTCATAGTTCCATAAAAAGCTTTCCCGCAATAAATTGTTTGTAATCATGATCAATAGATCACAAACACTCTTAGTCGTCTGATTCAAGTCATATGACTATGATGTAATTTTTCATCTAGTGAAAATTCTTTTGGACTAGTCAATAGTACACCCCTAGCCACTAGATTCTACGTGAGACAACTGACACCAATTGGAACCTTTTTGTACTGGTTCATGGCCATATGAATTCAAGGTAAAAATAAAATAAAAAAAATTATCAAATAAAGTCACACAAATCGCAAGGGAAATTAAGAAAAGTGATAAGGAACCATATATATGAAGAGATTAATCTTAGGATTGTAAAAGCAATCAGTGCAGAGAAAAACCTCAATCATACAACTTTTGGGAACGCAACGCGGAAAGATCAAACCTCCCGGCCTCAATAGATGCATCTTGACTGTAAAGTTGGTAGGCGTGGCAGCGGGTCGCGTCGGGTCCTGCTGGACTTGGATCCGGACCCGAATAGTAATCTGATTGAGGTTTTGGACCTAAACCCAACCCGTTGGATCCAAAAAATTGGACTCATAACCGTAATAGTGGGGTCCCGGGTTTGGTTAGGTCGAGTCCGCCTGGATCGGACCCGAATAGTGTTCAGGTCCAAGTTTTGGACCCAAATCCAACTTGTCGGGTCCAAATATTGGATCCATACTCGGACTCAAGATCAGGTCTACCCGTCGAGTCCCAGGTCTATCCATCGGGTCCTCGGGCCCGGGTCCATTGCCACCCCTCAAAGTTGGATAGTCTTGGAAGTTGGAGATGCTTGATGGATTACTTTCTTGGTTTAGGGGATCGCAAATTATGCACCTTTTTCAATTTTATTTTGATTCTACCTAAACTCACTAGCCAAGAAAAGAATAAACGACAAGAATGAACTCCTAGATTCTTGGTTAAGGTAATTGCAAATTATGCCCCTCTTCTTTCTCATATATGCTCAACCTTGTTCAAAGTCTCTGTGTATTCTCGAAGGACGATAATTTGAAGTAAAGCCTCTCGAGCTCTAAGGCAAATACAGGGAGGGGAACAATCAAAGGAGGACAATTGGGTGTTGGATGTAATGATAATTGGGTGTTGGATGTAATGATACAACCTTGGGAATGAAGGCTTTTTTGTCGAGCTCTTGAGGAAGCCAGGGACTTTGTAAATACAGCGATGCTTTCATTCTTCGGCTCCCTTCTCTCGGTCCAAACGGACTGAGAAAAAGGGGCCAAGAAATGGAAGCATAGTTACCTTTATAAAGTCCCAAGCTTGCTCAAAGCACTCCACAAAGAAGCCTTCATTCCTAAGGTTGTATCATTGGGTCCCTTCCACCATGGCTCCCCGCACCAACCCATGGAGCTACACAAGTGTCGTTCGCTCCTCCACTTCCTCAACCGCTCGAAGCACCATCGGCATGTGTACCTGGACGCGCTCTGAGTCTGAGATTTCTCATGAAGAGTTTTTTCATCCCCTTAAATGATATTTTTCCTGGATTCATCCATGATTCTAGAAGTGGGGCGTCTCCTCCTCCCATATTCATAATTTAAAAAGTTCCAAATTGATGTTTTGCATCCGGGGATGTTTCCAGAATTCGAGAAAATAGTTTTATTTGTTAAGATTTCTTATTGAGGTCCTCATTCAAATTGTGGATCGAATGACAAGGAAAAGATAAAAGGAGTTCAGTAAAGTATTTTTCTAAAGGATTTTTAAAATTGAGATAAAATATTGGGAAAGGCTTTAAAAATAAAAAAGTGTTTTTTTTTTATGATAATTGGAGAATTTTGGATTACCGACAGGCCCAGTCTAGGTTGGGCCAATTTAGACCTATGCCCACCCTAGGCCTTATAGCGCTGGCCCAGCCAGAACTGGCCAAAGGCACCCTAGTTAAGACCAAGCCCGGTCCTAATGGAATAAAGCTCAAAAAAGGAAAGGGAAGACATGCTCGGCTCGAGCTAAGCTGGTTGCCTTGGCCCAAGCGCAGCTAGGTCCTGGCGCCATGTGGCCTTGACTAACTCAACGATTGAGCCATATTTTGTGGCCATGCCCTATTAGGAGATCTGAGTTGTCCTCATGAGATGCCATGTGAAGGTACGAATAGGTGTGGCAATGGACCTAACCAGACTTGGGCTTGATGGGTAGACCGGATCTCGGGTCCCGGTATGGGTCCGGGTCATAGAGTATATGATGGCAATCATGGGTCTTTAAGCACAAGCTAGGTGTTTATATTATCATAATATTGGCAACATTTATAGTATTATTGGCCAAAAAAAAAGAAGCTCATAGTCATAAGATATATGATGGTTAAAAAAAGAGCAAAAAAATAAAAATAAAAATAAGCTCATAGTCATAGGGTGGCAATGGATCCGACTAAACCCAAGACCTGATGGGTAGATCTAGAATCCAACGGGTGTGGGTATGAGTCCAAATTTTGGACCCGGGTTTGGGTCGAGTCGGATTCGCCTGCACTCGACCCGTTGCCACCCCTAGGCACGAAGAGAGCTTAAAAGCTCATGTGTTTTGAAAATGACAGATGCCATGTGAAGCCAGGAAGAGAGAGCTTGAAAGCTCATATGTTTTGAAAATGGCTGCAAACTAGAGTGCTAGAATCCTTTGTTGAAAACGTTCATTGTTTGTCTTAAAATGAACTAGAAAAAAGTGAAAAAGGTGAGCAACTAACCCGGAAAACAAAAAAAAAAGAATCTAAAACATTTTTGGGAAAAAAATAAAAAAAATCTAAAACATTTTGAGCCTTATAGAAGCATACCGTAAAAAAGCCTGCACCATTTCATTGTACATATTTTTAATATGGGATTTATTTACATATGCATTACGCAGCAAATAAATGTATGAAACAGAATCTACTATGGGCCTTATAGAAGCATACTGCAAAAAAGCCTGCATCATTTCATTATAAATTTTTTTATTATGGGATTTATTTGCAAATGCATTACGCAGCAAATAAATGTATGAAACACAATTTACACATGTAAATATTTTATAAAAGTATTTACATACAAACTAAACGTACCTTTATTGTTGAAGGTGATTCAATAAATGTGATTAAATGGTGCAAAGAGGTGGAATTTCATCGGTCAATGAAGATATTGTGGAAATAAAATAAGGGAAAAGTTCATATTGAGCCGGGCTCTAAACTATCAAATTTGAGCATACCTCAAAAACTTTACTAGAAGAGGTTGTTTTGATGCCCAAATATTCTCAAATTGATCATCAAGATACATGGACATGAGAAAAAAATGGATTTCAATTTTTGGAAATAGTGCATTTTGTAATGCTTTTTTTTACCATCAATTTTCAAGATTTTCATAGATCTATTGATCGATACTATTTTTGAAGCTTTAAACTTTATAAATAAAGATGAAAATATATTTTAAGATTATCACAAAGATTTCCAATATTGAAACCATATTTCTAGATACTATTTGAAGGTAGGCTCTAATTTGATTGTTTAGAGCCTAGGCTCTATACAAACCGCACCCATAAAATAAATGGATTTAAGTGTTAATTTAAACTTTGTATAGAGAGAAAAATTCCATTGCTGAAGGAGTTGTAATATAAGCGGTGGTAATAAAGAGAAAGAAGATGAACGAGTTGTAATATAAGCGGTTACAATCTCTATAACTGTATTTTCTCTGTGCGTGTTCTAAAAAAGTAGCTTCTACGTGTGTGTTGTATATGGGGATGAATCAACCAAAAG
The DNA here is from genome assembly GCF_000471905.2 of Amborella trichopoda. Next base: position 2,967,357 of record NW_006498507.1, on the reverse strand, counting down.
ATATTGTACTCCCTCGGGGGTACATTGTTTATTTACTCAGGTACAATCCCACCTAGGAATAGTTTTAGGACCCTGGGAATATAACATTTTTAACGCATACATTGACCCTAATAATAAAAATGCTAATTGTACCATCTAAGCACTTGAAAAAATAATGCCTTAAGACTAAATAGAAACCATTCACTTTTTAGAGGTTAATATATAAGTATTAAAAAACTCAAATTTCTATTTCTTTTATTGGAGAATAATCATCCAGTGCTCCCATAAATCATTTAACTGAAGAAGTAGAAATAAACTATGCTCCCAAGAGATCCCATAAATCATTTAACTGAGGTAGTAGAAATAAACTATGCTCCCAATAAAGCCTTGTATAGGTGCTCATGAATCAATAAAGGGTTAACAATTTAGTTGGAAGACGAAATAACGTGAGTTGCGTGTACTTTTAGTGTGCGGATGTAAACCACAACGTGCTCCCCAAAAAGCCGATGACTTTCAATCTCCACCTTTCATGGAAAGACTCAAGCCTATCGTCACCATCAAAACCGTAGCATTCAATGAATGGAACATGCAAGATACGTGCCGTATCAAGCCATTTAAGTTTCTTTTTTTTCTTTTTGTCCTTTCTCCCTCTTATTTAGCTTTTTTCTCATGAAAAATCTACAAAAGGAAAAAGTTTATATAGAGCCGAAGCTCTAAACAATCAAATTTGACCCTATCTCAAAAATTGCATTAGAAGAGGTTGTTTTGATGCCGAAATATCTTCAAATTCGTCATCGCGACATCAAGATGCATGGACATGAAAAAAAAATGGATCTCAAGTTTTGGAAATAGTGTATTTTGTGACGCATTTTTGGAACGTTAATTTCAAGATTTTCAAGTTTTCATAGATATGTCGTTCTACACTACTTTTGAATCTTTAAACTTTATAGATAAATATGAAAATGTATTTTAAGGCTATCACAAAGGTTTCCAATGTTGAAACCACATTTCTCAACACTATTTGAAGGTAGGCTTTAATTTGATTGTTTAGAGCCTAGGCTCTATACAAACAGCACCCTCTACAAAAATATCAAAAATAATATCATATATTTCGTATTATAAATTGGAGTCCCACTTTTTGAGAGGAGAACGCGCATTTTTGTTTTGTCTTCTTATATACACATTGGATTAAGCTCAAGTTCGGTATGTTGATGTTTATCTATGATATAAACTTTTAAAATTATTAGAATAACAAGTTAAAAAAAATAAAATTCCCAAAATACCTTGAATGCTATAAGGTTGCATTCTTAATTTTGAGATTTCTTTATAAAGTGTGATGGTGAGAAGTATGAATATGACAGACATATAGAAAATAGATAAATTTATAATACACTTTTTTATAAAACAAGATATTTTTTTTTAAAAAAAGGCTTAATCCTAAATATGCACAAGGTTTCAAGTGCCCTTCATAACTCTTATATATATTTTGAAAATTCTTCAAAATAAAAATGTTTATAATTAAAAATAAACTAGTGTTATATCTCCTTTGTTTTAAATTTTTTTTAAGGGAAGTCTGTCTAAATACATATATAAGCTCTTTAACATTTTTAACATACTATTCTCATCTTTTGATTTAATTTCAAAGGGTGTGGTTTGAATAATGTTGAGGCCCTAAACAATCAAAATAACGCGCACCTTCATATAGTGTCAAAAGATGTTGTTTCTGTAGTAGAAATCTTTGTGATGGCCTGAAAATTTATTTTCATCTATAATTATAAAATTTAAAGCTTCAAAAATAGTATTGATCAAGCAGATCTATAAACACTAGAAATTCTTGAAAATCAACGGTCTAGATACTGCATTGCAAGATGCACTATTTTCAAGACTAAAAATGTATTTTTTTATGTATCCATAGATCTTGACCTCAAAATAATCGATTTGAAAAATTTTTAGCATTGAAACAACGTCAAGTAAATTTTTGAGATGCGCTTTAATTTGATTATTTAGAGTCTCACTCTTGTATAAGCTTTTTCCTTTGACGAATTTCCCTTACCCTTGTATAAAATTTTCTTTTGATGAATTTCCCCATTTTTAAAAAGACACGACACGTCACCAAATTGGGGTCTCATCACCGTCCATCGGTCCAATGACATTGATTCTCGTTGCCACCATCATCTTGAGCGTACTTACCAATCCCACATTTAAAACACTTTTTCATTCATTAAATATGGTCTATGGAATATTTGGAAAGAAAAAAATGGCCTACAACTCAATCATTTTTGAAAGATCAGCAAAACGATCCCGTCCTTTATGGTGAAAAGTTTAAAACGCGTTTGTTTTGTTTTTCACCACTAGGGGAAGTGGCTAGGGTCGTCAGTGGTAACTACCCCACAAAGGGTAGGCCTTGTTTTCCCACTTTATTATAAAAAAAATAAAAATAAATGGTTTTTACTCAAAAAATAATTATATAGAAATGAGACTCTAAACAATCAAACTAGAGCCCACCTAAAAACTTTCACTATAAGAGGTTATTTTGCTGCTCAAATATCCTCAAATTGATCATCTCGACATTAAGATGCATGAACGTGAGAAAAAAATAGATTTCAAATTTTAGAAATAATGTATCTTTTTTGAACCATCAATTTTCTAGATTTTCAAGTTTTCATAGATATGCTTGCTCAACTTTATTTTTGAAGCCTTAAATTTTATAATTAAAGGTGAAAATATTTTAAGGATATCAAAAAGATTTATAGTATTGAAAACGACATTTCTCGATACTATTTGAAGATGCTCCTTATTTTGATTATTTAGAGAGTCGGCTCTATACAAACCACACCCCTTACCTAATAACTTTTTTTTGGGTAATTAAGTGGGGAAGACATGCCCCTATCCTTTTTTTTTCAATAGATTGCGGAGTTACATTTTGAAAGTGTTAATTGGGTTTTTTCAATAGATCAAGGAGTTACATTTTGAAAACGTTAATTGGGGGAGTCAACGGTATGTAATAACTGGGAGTGGAAATGCTCCCACCACGACCCCAGCCCCTCACCTAATAACTTTCCCATAATATTGTAATTTAGAGCCTGTATTTTACTAACCCTGCTATCTACTAGGACTCTTTTGAGGTTCGAATTTTGGTAAAACTTGACCGTAAAGATAAGAGATAAATATGGCAATACTTCCCTTATATATAATTTACATACTTTTCCCCTATCCAGTCGTCTTATCTGAATGGACGTTGAGATGGACCTAATCACAAGCCATGCCTATATGTTTTTTATTTTTATTTTTGTTCTACGAAAACTTTTTTCTCAAAAGTTTGGATGTCCAGTGCTCTCTTACATTCGCACCTGGATTACTAAAAAATATATATTGATAAAATAAAGTAACGGAAATACCCCTAAAAGATTTAGGGAGTATTTTGATTATTTTATTTTATCAGAAATATTTTTCAAATATATTTTTAGGTGTGTCCTATTGAGATGACGACACCTACCAAATTTAATATTTATATGATATGTAGAAAAAATAAAAAATAAAAAACTCTTAGGCATTTGATCATGATCAAACCGCTAATTACTCACTTGATCTAAATTGGACGCCTGGATTGGAGGGAAAGTGGATAATTTATATATAATAGGGAAAGTATATCCCTAAAATGAAAACGGTACCATCCAAAAAATAAGTTGTGGTTCGGTTTAACTGTTCATAAATATAAACTCACCCAAAAGGGCATATGAAAAGATATTTGTTTTGCTTTGTTTATTTTCTCCACCCTTCATGGCTAGGGGCCTCCAAAGCCCAATGGACCCCAAAAATCACCCAACTAACGAGCCCAGGGAAACATCCAAATTCCAAAATTAAAACAAAAGGCTGGCAATTACTTATTTATGGGTTGATTCAAGAGAGGGAAGATCAGGACGCTAATAGAAACCTTGTCTTATTAAGGGATTCTATCTTTTTGGCCCTATAAATTTCTAGCCATCCAGTCTCACTGAAGCTGAGGTCTTTTCTCTGTTTTAAGATCATCTTCTTCTTGTTCTTTTTCATTGTTGTCTTTGTTTTTTTTTCCTTTTTTCTTTTTTTCTTTTGGTATAAGCTTTGGCCTCCTTTTCTTTGTGGTAGATAGAAATGGAGGAGAACCAGGTTAGATTGCAGCAAGGGCCAAACAAGCCCAATAAGTTGTTTCTCATATCACAGATCTTCCTTAGGCTAATTGCTTTAGGGGCTTCCTTGTCTGCAACTATTGTCATGGCCACCTCCAAGCAGTCTATTATTATATATAACATGCCCATTACTGCAAAATATAGCTATTCCCCTGCCTTCAGGTGACCCATCTCTCTCTCTCTCTCTCTCTCTCTTTCTCGATTTTCTTTCATTTCTAGAGGCTGGTTTTAATGGCAAAGCCCCTCCCACTCTCATGAAAACCAT
>NW_006498507.1:2946940-2962422 GCF_000471905.2 Amborella trichopoda | reverse complement strand
TCTCTCTCTCTTTCTTCGTACTTTACTTTTCTTACTTACTTACGTAGGTACGTTCGGTTTAGTTAGGTACGTAACGACCCTACCCTACCTACTACTACTACGTAACTAACTACTCTCTCTCTCTCTCTCTCTCTCTCTCTCTATATATATATATATATATATATATATATATATATGTCCCTGCGGTTTTTTTGTTTTCTTTGAGATTTTTGTTTTAATGGCTGAGCCCCTATGGATCTCATGAAAGAAATTTCATTATTTTCATTTTAATGGCAGCTTTTTTGTTATTGCAAATGGGCTGGCAGCTGGGTACGCTGCGCTGTCGATTCCCTTTGTGTTTATTTTGAATAACCCAAGCGTGGATCCACGGAACCATTTCTTCATGTTCATGTTTGATTTGGTACGTAAATTCATCATTATAATGAATTCTCATAATATATCATGTTTATTTTACTGATACAGGTGTTTCTTGGATTGAATATTAATGCATGATCAAAGGTTTTTTTTTTTAATTACCCATAAAAATAGGCTTGGCTTGTTTTTTTAAGTGTATTAATGCATAAGAAATTTAGTGAGTTTTATAATGGGTTTGCCTCTCTCTCAACTTTTCTTGGGTTATAAGAATCACATGCCTTAATGGATTAATTCTTGCATGAATTTCTTGTTAGGTTCTAAAATAAATAATAAAAGTTTATTTTTCTTGAGTGTTTCTTATGGGAAAGCAGAAAAATGGCGGATTGCAACTTGTTAGAATTTCTTATTCGCTTTTTGGAACTGTAAAAGATGGGGGTTTTGATTCCCCACATGATTATTTTCTAGGTCTTTGAGGGTTGTTATAATAGATGGGGGATTTGTTACTTGAAAGATATTCATGTTGGCTTTTTACCTATATCTTAACGTTAATTTCGTCTAGGGTTTTAGGTATTTTGGAAATGTTAGAAATGGATTTACCAACAAGAACAAAAGATTGTATTTATTACTTGTATGATTTTATTCGTTTATTTTTTGTAGAAGAGGTGACAATCACTTTTAGCCGATAAAAGATGTGTCCAACTATTTGAGAAATTTTGTTATAGATTTTGTGTTTTAATAAAGCCACATCCTCAACCATCCAATTTTAAATTTAACAATTAGTAATGATTGTGGCCTCTTTATATAAAAAATAAATTGTTTCATTATTAAAAAAACATACATTGTTTATTTTCTTGCGGCTTTTGATATAAGGGAAAGGCTTCTATACTTCCCCTACAATGTAGAATAACCATCCAGCCGTCCAATTTTGATCAAGAGAGCCACACACTATCTGATCTTAGATCCAACGTCTCAAAGTATTTTATTTTTTAGTTTTTTTTTATACAAATTGTTTGAATATGTAATTTGGTACGTGCTATCTTCTCATTGGGGCGCACCTATAAAAAATATTAAAAATAAATTTTCGATAAAATATAATAACCAAAATACCCCTTGAAGCTTTCAGGCATATTTTGGTCATTTTATTTTATTGAAAAAATATATATATATATTTATATTTTTCACTAGTGCGAGTTTAATAGAGTATTGGAGGTCCAAATTTTGGTGTCAAATAGTTTATAGAAAAAAATTAAAAAATTAAATAGTGTAGAGACGTGACATTGTAATTGCGGCAATCTTAGCCCTCCATTCAGAATGGACGGTTGGATAAGGGAAAGTATATAAGTTTTATGCAGTAAGGGAAACATAAAAAGCTTGCCCTTGAAATAATTCCATATTATTTTCAAATAGGTGAGGTTTGTATAGAGCCAAGGCTCTAAACAATCAAATTAGAGTCCATCTTCAAATAGTGTCAAAAAACGTGGTTTTAATACTGAAAATCTTTGACTAGCCTTCAAATAGATTTTATATTATAAAATTTAAAGCTTAAAAAATAGAGTATATCGAGTAGATTTATAAAAACTTGAATAACTTAAAAATTGACGGTTCAAAAATGCATTACAAGATGCACTATTTCCAAAACTTGAAATCCATTTTTTTTTCTCAAGTCCATGCATCTTGATGTCGAGATGATCAATTTGAGGATATTTATGCATCAAAGCCACATCTTCTAGTAAAATATTTGAGGTAGGCTCTAATTTGATTGTTTAGAGCCTAGGCTCTATATAAACTTTTCCCTTTTCAAATTAGGTTTTCCTATTCGAAAGAGAGACTGTTTGAGTAAGAGTGGTCCCTCTCACACACGTTAATATTGGCCTCTCTCACACACATTAATATTGGCAAACTTGGCTGGTCCAACTCGGAACTGGAACCGGGCATTTGCCAATTCGGTTTTGGCCAATTTTAGTGGTCTGGCTGGGTATTTAAAAAAAATTAAAAAAATGTATATAAAATTTCAAAAAAATAAGGGATTTGTTTTTAATGTATTTTTTGAATTTTTTAAATATTGAAAAGTATTTTGGTCATAAATGTTTATTTTTATATTTTTTTATTTTATAATTTTTTCAAAAATACCTTTGAACACAAATTGATTTTTTGAAATCCATTTTTTCACTAGGTGTACTCTATTTAATCATTTTTTAAATATATTATTAATTTTTTTTCGATTTTTTAAACACTTTTTAGACTGATGGAGCCTTGCTCAGTTTGGCTGGTTGAACGTGCCGGTTTACCGGTTGCTCGAACCTTACGCTTGGCCGGTTTCCGAGGGCGGTTCAATTTTTCGAAGACTGGTGGAGACAATTCATTCACTCTCGTTGATATTGGCTTAGTGTAAAAAGTGGTCTCTGATTGAAAATTGGGTTTTTGCAGATAATGGTGTGTGTGGTGATCTCGGGTTCATCGGCTGCAACAGCTGTAGGGTACATTGGTCGATATGGAAACGACCACTCGGGTTGGGGGGCCATTTGTGACCACTTCACTACCTTTTGCAATCAGGTCAATTTGGCCCTCATCTTTTCATACACTGCTTTCCTCGTCTTCATTCTCCTCACCATTCTCTACACCAATAGAATGAGGGCTTCCAATTAATGCTAAGAACCCCGCCCCTAATTACTTCATTTATGCTTTTTCATCGGCAAACAGCTTGCTATCATGTACAAATTCCGAAATTTCGTTAAAATAACGTAGAAATAAGATGGTTTCACCCATGTACTTGATGGGCAGATGGGTGTGTGTAGCAGCAGCAGCAGCAGCATGGTTTTAGTGTAAAATACTATATTTATTTGCAGACAATCCCTTTCAAAAATGGGTGAGGTTTGTATAAGTGTCAACTTTATACTATTGAAATAAGGTACACCAGACAACTTTGCAAAATGTTGTACGATGATATGAAAATCTATTGTTGTTCTTGATTATGAAATTTAAAATTTTAGAAATGGTGATGATCATGCAGATTTATTCACATTTTAAAAACTTGAAAATGGACGGTCCAAATAATATGTTAGAAAATAAATTATGTTTATCCCCTTTTTTTTTATGTCCATGAATCTTGTCGTCGAGGTGATCGATTTGAGGGTTTTTCAATATAAGAATAACCTTCTCTAGTGGATTTTTTAAGGTGCCACTTTACCCGATACCTTTTATAAGCTTTATCATTCAAAACATTTTGACGAAATTTCAGCACCGTTTTGGCTACGAAATCCAATGCTTTTTTTGGAAAAGGATTTTGGAAGTAGAGCGAGGTCTATATAGGGTGTGGTCTCTAACAGGTTGAGGCCCGAAACACTCAAAGTACGGCGCACCCCTAAATAGAGTAAAAAGATGAGTTTTTGAGTAACAAAAATCTTTATGATAGCCTGAAGATATATTTTCATATCTAATAATAAAATGTAAAGTTTTACAAATAGTGTAGATCAGGCAGATCTATAAAAACTAAAAAATATTGAAAATTAACGGCCTAGATAATGTATTACAAGATGTACTATTTCTCAGACTTGAATCTATTTATTTTTTATGTCTATATATTTCAGGGTCAAGATGATTGATTTGAGGGTTTTTGACATCAAAACAACCTCTTCTAATAAAATTTTGAGGTGAGCTTTAATTGATTGTTTAAGGCCTCAGCCTTATATAATTGAGTAAGGCTTTTATAAAATAACCGCCGTATACTATACAAATAAGACGTGTATATATATGTAAATTTTGCTGGAGGATCTAGTTCTAGAGCCTTCAACTGCACTATATTAAATTTTGCTGGATGATCTAGTTCTAGAGCCTTCAATTGAACTATATTTCTACATTATAAGTTTGCAACCTTGCACGAACTTTTTCCTTAAAAAATAATATGGAGTTGCAACTTGTTTAACTCGAAATTTTGGACGAAATTTCGGTGGAGTGTCGTCTTCGATTATGGTGTCCAACGTGGCGTTGGGATTTTGGATTTATGTTTGAGGACGCATGTTCAATTAATTAAATTTTGGTTGCCATTTGCTATAATTGGAAGCTTATTTTTGGGAAATGTTGACAAGTTGGTTGTGGATTTTCCTCATCAGCCTTAAACACCATAGATGGGACAAGTTCGCACTTCCTAATTTTTGTAGAAAGGGGAGTTCTCACTACCTTCTTAACTTTGACGCTGTTGGATGGAAAATGGAGAGGGAGAGAGAGTCTTGCTGGAATTTAAAGACTGACGTCCAACTAGCGGTGGCAATGGATCCGACTAGAATCGAGACACAATAGGTGTACTTGGCCTCGGGTACGGAACTAAAATTTGGACTCGAATATTATCCGCGTCTAGATCCAGCTGGACCGAATCCATATCTGTAGTTATAGGATATATGATGACAATCAAGTGTCTTTAGATGCACGTTAGGTGTTCATTTTGTTATAATATTGGCAATATTTATAGTATTATTGGCCAAAAAAAAAGAGGCCCATATTCATAAAGTATATGTTGATAAAAAAAAATAAGACAAATTCAGATATGGGTTAAAATTTTGGACCTGATTGTTTATTCAGATCGGATCTAGATCTACCCAAATCCTATCTGTACCCATCCCGATGCCACCCCTAAAAGAGAGACTTGTCTTGTTGGAACTAGATAGAGACAGAGATTTGCTTGAAGTTGGGAAGTCAATTCCTTATGGTTTGAGTATTGTGTGGGGTGAGTTATTGGGCTGTCGTGCACAAGGGAAACGGGAGACTAAGTGTGAGAGGAACTGAAAAACGTGAAGGGTAGCAGGTATAGTTGACACAACCTTTTCAGATAGATTTTTGATGTACGTCTTACTTTGATAGTATAAATTGACTCTTTATACAAACTTTTGCTTATTCAAATACATATTTTCATAGATTTTCTACCAAATACTGTGAAGACTTATGTTGATCATCAATAAGGATTTTATTCAATAGAAAAAGATCATATAAGGGCAAGGCTCTAAACAATCAAATTAATGTGCACTTCAAAAATTCACTAAAAGACATTGTTTCGATGCCAAAAAATCCTCAAATCAATCATCTCGACCTCAAGATATACAGACATGAGAAAAAATGGATTTTGAGTATTGGAAATAGTATATTTTTTGAACTGTCAATTTTCAAGTATTCATAGATCTGCTCAATTTATATTGTTTTTGAAGCTTTAAATGTTATAATTTAAGATAAAAGTAAATTTTCAGGTCATCACAAAATTTTCCAGTATTGAAACATCTTTCGATACTATTTGAAGGTGTGTCTTACTTTGATTGTTTAGGGCTTCAATCTTACACAAACCACACCCTTATTCAATTCAAATATTTTGAATGGAGAGCCCACCTTTCTAAAATACAATGCATTCTTGTTAGGAGTTCTGTTCAAATTGTGATTGATCTTCTGTACGCAAGGGTTCATTAAAAATCTCCAACTCTTCTTCAACTAGGATATTTCCAAGAAATCAACTTCGTACCTCCTTCGATATAAAGTCACTTTTTCATGAAATGGGGGGAATTTTTCACATTTTTGCGTAGTGGCATGCTCTACAAAAAAAAAATTAGTTAGAGATTTTCCACAAACCAAAACTTGTGAAAAACTTAGTCAACGTAAATCCCTTTCTTGAAGAAACATGACCTTTTGTAAAAGGGTGCGGTTTGTATGGAGCCTAGGCTCTAGACAATCAAATTAGTGCCTACTTTCAAATAGTGTCGAGAAACGTAGTTTCAACATTGGAAATCTTTGTGATAACCTTAAAATATATTTAGATCTTTATTTATAAAGTTTAAAGCTTCAAATATAGTGTAGATCAATAGATCCATGAAAATTTGAAAATCTTTAAAATAAATCTTTAAAATAAATCTCCATGATAGCTCTAAAATCAATTTCCAACACAGACAATACAATTTGAAACTAAAAAAAGGGTACAGATCTTATGGATCTTTGTACATTTATTTTTAAGACAAAATAGATGGTCTAGATAATTTGTTACAATATACACTATTTTTAAAGCTTGAAATCCTAAATGTTTTTCACAACCATAGTATTCCAGCTGAGATGATCGATGTAAAGATTTTCTAATACTTGAATTGCAATTTTTGATGAATTATGAGGTGAGGTTTTACTTATTTTGATTGGGCTGCAGCCCACCAAACTCTTTTCCATTAGGATATTTGTGTATAAAGAAAATCGAGGTTTCTTTGGAATCAAGAAAGATGTGAGCAATGCCTTATAACCATACCAAGGTTACACATAATACTCATCCCTCTATGGATCACACTTTGCCCCCACACTTAGGGGTGATGGTAAGGGATCTCCAAGAGGGTTATGTCTCCAAGAGAGAGATAGAAATAACTTTAGAGAGGATTTTCTCATGAAGTTTTGGCCCAATAGTTTGCATTTGTAAGGAGAGAAAGTCTCTTAGTAGCTCTCGAAGTTCTCTTTTAGGTAGCAATGTATGATGGGAAAAGAGGAGGATTGATTGATGTTGTTATTCAGTTGGAAAAGTGGGTTCAGATGGAAAAATCAATGAGGATTTTGTAATGTTCAGAGAGCGGTATATCACTTATAATAAAAAATTCTAATATTCATTATGATAGTGAATTTTATCTTACAGAAGCCACGGATGTAAGCTAGTCGATATGAAATAGGTAAATTGTGTGTCGTTATGGTGTGCTTCTGTGCTTGCTTTATTTCTCTCTTTTTTTGCCATAGTACTTAGCCATGGAACTTCTAAACAACCATGTACAAGATCTTACGGGGGACCTTGATATTTGGGTTCCTAATTTTGCAGGCTCGGGTTCCGAAGGTCCCTAGAATTGGTATTGGAACCTAAGTGTGTAGGACACATACATTTGTGTTTCCATTAGAGAACAAGATGCATGATGACGTTAGATACCTAGGTTGATGTCGACAAATTTGGAGGCAAAGCATTTCTAAAAATTTCTCAATGGATCGAGAGGAAAGAAAACACGAAATCCATCTACCTTAAGTCAGATAAATGAATATGGTGACTTTTCTATCAAGGTGGAGCAATTAGACCATGTGATTGCAAAAATTATTACTATGTTTCTCTAGAAAGATTAGGAGTACTGTAGTACTTGTGTAAAAGGGAAAAATGAGTTCCTCAGGGACCAAGATCTCCATATACAGAGAATAAGGATAAATATAATGATTTCATGCAACCATTGTATTGAATCATTGCTCAAATATAATAGTTGTCCCTTTAGGATTCCCCTTTGGGGTCATGGGAAGGGATTTTTTAAGAAAGAGATGAGTCACCAAGGGAGACACATAGCTTGATAGAGGCGCAACTTGTCCATAAAGTTTTAGGTTGATATTTTTCAATTTTAGAGAGAGAAAATATGTCAATTGATCTCAAGATTCTCTCTCCAATAATAGTGTAGTAGTCGGAAAGAGGATAATTGATTAGCAATGTTGTTCAATCGGAAGAATGGGTTTAGATAGCAAAATCAGTTATGGTTTTGCCCCTTTTTAGAGAGATGGTTAATTTTGTGTTATCGAGGCAGTGGACATAAGTTACTTGGGGTAATTTATGTGCAGTTTTTATACTTGCTTTATGTCTCATTTTTTATTATTATTGTACTTATATATTTCACATTTAACTAACTATGTGTACGACTTCGAATAAGATGTTGATATTTAAACTTTCAAATTCCGTGATTTCGTAAGGGCCGGTAGCTATTTCCGCTTTAAGTATCAACAAATCAATTGAGTCGGTCTACCCGGACACTTAGTATAATGCAACCAACATGCGCGTGACACTTTGTATGATGCAACCAAGAAGCGCCCGCATAATAACAAATTAATTGAAGCATCAATATCATTGGATTCCAAATGTGATGACGATTGGTATGCCTCCATAACGCGTTGTTAATCACTCAGTCAACACAAAGCTACTTTCATGTAGTGCTTATTTTATCGCTCAAGTCAAAACATTGATATGGAGTATGATAAATAACTATCATCATCATCATTGTCTTTTTCTAACTATTTGGGGTTGGTTTATAAACAAATAGCTATGAGCGACAAAAAAGAAAATAAGTTAAGACGAGATGACATAGAAATGCTAAAATATCATGCACCTGAGTAGGGGTGGCAACAGGTCGGATTGAGTTTGGGTCCGACTGGATCCGGACCCGAACCCAGACTCAACCCGATCCAAAAATTAAAATATATATGCATTTATTATTATTTAAATATTTCATATATTGAGAACCAAAAAATATTATCGGACCCAACCCGATCGTACCCAGACTTGGACCCGAGTAGTGCTCGGGTCTAAGTTTTGGACTCGAATATGATATGCAGGTCCCTTTACGATTACCCTTGGGTCCCGAGTCAGGTCGGGTCCGAGTCCATTGCCACCTTAGGGCCTGAGAGAGCCAGATAGGGATAACCATAGCTACTAGAATCATGTGCTACAGGAGAGCTGGCTATGCCGTGGTTCAATAATTTATTGGCAAACTCTGCCCCAGTGAACCACTCTAAGGGTCACTAGTCGCAAAAAAGAGAAGGACATTGTGTGTCGCCTACTCCCACAGGAGCCGATTGTGGACTTACCCTTTTGGAATAAATTACTATTGAGGTGGATTTGTTTTACTAAAAATTTTATTCTCTTTTCAGAAGAAAAAAATTATATAAGATGTTAATTTTATACTATAGAAGTGATGCGTATCTCAAAAAAAGTTCTTTCCAGTTGATCATCTCGACCTCACAATATATTAATGCAATTGATAATCTTGACCTCAAGATATATAGATGTACAAAAAAAAAAAACAAAGATTTAAATCTTGAAAATAGTGCATCTTGTAATATATTACACGAAGCATTGATTTTCAAGATCTTCAAGTGTTCATAGATAAGCTAGATCTACACTATTTTTAAAGCTTAAAATTTTCATTAGAAATGAAAATAGACCATCACATGCATTTTTAACACTAAAATAGTATCTTTCGACATCATTTGGAGGTGCACCTTACCTTTGATTGATCAAGGTACCAACCTTTACAAACCTCACCCTTTCCAGAATTAGCAAGTGAACATTTAAAAAAGGACTCGGTTAGCGTGCGGCTAGCCCGCATATTGTAGAAAGCAGACTTGGTATAATCTTTAACATGGAGATCATGAATATGGAATATATATATATATATATATATATATATATATATGTGTGAAAGCTAGAAAGAAAAACATTTAGATTGTCAGTTATAAATGTTTTTAGATGGACTACCTATTTGCATCCATCTTTAAGAGAGATACTTTATACCTCGCATAAATGCGGTCCAGCCCGTATGAAATAGTTGTTCTTTAAATAAATAAATAACTAAAAGAAAGAGTAAGAGAGACAAAGAGTGTCATTTCCTAGATATGACCTCTGAAAACAAAGGACCGGTGTCCAAAGTCGAGGTGTGATTTTATTTCGGGGAAGTTTAGGCCGTTATTTTTATTTTTTAGTTGCTAGATTGATTAACAAAATTTAAGATCGAGAAAATACTCGAGGTCAGGTTTTTGGCAGAGGGAGTAATGTACAGTTTGCTCCCGCAAGAACACGTAATCTTTTGTGCAAAGGACATCTGTAAGTGTTTACTCAGCAGCGCCGGAGAAGCCCCCGTTGCATCGAATCACTCCGATGTTATTGGCTCCTCCAAGTATCAGAAATTCAACTCTCATTATTCAACGGTGCCAAATTGAACCAAGTGGCCGCACCTATCTACATATAAATACCTCCATGCCCCTCCACAACTTACCTTCTCTAAGCCACAGGCCTTCTCTCTCTCTTCTTCTCTCTAAGCAATAGGCCTTCTCTCTCTCTCTCTTTAAGTCAAAGGTCTTTCTCTCTCTAACTCCCTTCTCTCTCTCTCTAAAATGGCCTCAAACCAGGGCAAGATAAGCGATGTAGAGGCATGCCCACCCTCCATTAACAAACCCACCAAAACCTTGATCACATCACAGATCATACTAAGGTCAGTGGCTGCTGTCTCTGCATTATCTGCGACACTTCTCATGTTAAGGAACAAGCAGTCCATCTCTCTCTTTGGCCTCCAAATTGTTGCTAAATATACCCAGTCATCTGCCTTTAGGTAACACTTACGAAACCTTCATCAAATTTAGCTTTCTTACTTCTAAATCCTTATATTATTTGGAAGTTCATTGAGTTTTTTTTTAAATTGTACGCAGGTTTTTTGTAGGGGCAAATGCTGTTGCTTCTGCATACGCCCTGGTTGCCTTAGGTTTATATTTGTTCATGAATTACTCTCAGAGTAAACGAAGAGGCCACTTCATTGTATTCTTATTCGACCTGGCAACATTAAAATTTACAAACTTCACCACCATCTCCACATATTTAAAATCAAAATCATGTACTTTGCTCTCTCTTAAGCAGTGTTCAAAAAATCGTAAGGGCCTAGGAAACCGCCTAAGGGCCGTGTCCGAGTAATAGGTAAACCCGCAGGTTCAACGGGCCTAATTGGGCAGGTCCAGATGATCCAAAAAATGTTTAAAAAATAAAATAAATGTAAAAATCCAAAAACAAATACGACAAGTATATTTAAAGCTTGATTAAATAAAGTGCATTCAAATGAAGTTCAAAAGCATTTAAAAAAATCGATTTTTAAAAATTGATATGTATCCAGAGATATTTTCAAAATTTTCCAAAAAAATGAAAAAATGTAGAATCATGGAAAAAATAATTTTTAATATTTTCTAAAATGATAAAAAATGTTTAAAAATACAATACAAAAATATCTTATTTTTTTAAAATTTTATATATATATATTTTTTAAACACTGCTCTTACACATTATTTCTCTCTCCCTCTCTCTCCCCTTACTTACACATGCACGTAGGCGTCTTGTTTTTTTCTGCCGTGTCCCTCTATTAATTAAAGAGTGATTTATGGATCCTAAAAGTTTTTTAAATATGAAATGCTCTATTTATATGTAAAAATTATAAAGGAGGTTGGCCAATCTGCTTTTTTTTTTTTTTCAAAATTGTCTTTAAATGATGACATCCTTGGATCTAATTTTAATTTTTTTTGTTTGGTTTTTTTTTTTAGCTTGGCACTGTCTTAAAGCTTAGGGCACTGCCTTACTAAAAAAAACTACCGCCCTACTAAAAAAAATTAAAATTAAAATTCGGATCGAAGATTCCATTGAGAGACAATTTTGGAAACAATAAAAAAAAGAGTTAACTGACGTTCTTTATAATTTCCATCTATAAATACAGCATTTCGTAATTTAGAAAAAGTTTTGCGTCCGTATAGAGCTTTTCCTTATCTGTCTCCCTCACACATGTTGCACCTTTTTTTTTCTTTTTTTTTTCTCTGGTTCTCTCTCTTTTAAACTAGTTTTGAAATGTATTTGCAGATGATGGTGTGTTTGGTGATGGCTGGTTCATCTGCTGCAACTGCCATTGCATACGTGGCCAAGAATGGAGAGAAGCACACTGGTTGGGTTCCGACATGGGATAATCTCCACACCTTTTGTAAACGCGCAGGCCTCTCCATGTTTGCTCCTTCGCCTCTTTCTTTGCCCTCTTTCTCCTCACTCTGCTCTCTGCCTTCGGACTAACCTACCAACTGTAACTGTAACTGTAACTTGCATTTCAATTCTTCATGGGAAGTTCATTCAATTCTCATAAGTATGTGTATTCGAAGTTGGTAATTTGTTTGCCCGGTCGAGTAAATGGCGCACAACTAGTTGAGTAATGAAAGGAAGAATGAAATTTGGTTACTCAAGTTCCAAGAACTTATAAATGGCAAATTTTGGGTAAAATTACTATGGGGTTAGTATCTATTAGGGACTAAATGAATTAAGTTGATTGATAATTTAATTAGGGATTGTGTTCGCACAATGAGGTTACAATCATTATTAGTTATTGAAAGTGAAATTTAACGTTTCAAAATGTGTCATAACATTCAAAAAATTTTATTTTAAACTTTGTATCCAATCAATGACAAATCTTCAAACTCTAGATTTAACATCTCACAATCAACCATGATTAATGACAACCGAGGGGCTTGTAGGAAAAGAAAGCACGCGCTTCTTTGTTTTGAATGCATTCTTAGCAACACTAGAACACAAGCTGGTTGAGGTCGAGGGTTTGGGGGTAGGGGCAGAGAAGGAAACAATATAAATTTTAGCACAAATAGAATACAATCTTGTCTTGGCATTTCAAAATCGGGTGGTTGTGAGCATGTTATTGACTATACTCAATGTTCAAAAAAGAATTTTTGAACTTTGTGATACACCGTAAGCCATCTAATTTTACATCTAACGGCTAGAAATAATTGTCACTTCGAAACATAAATGATCTTATAGTATTCAATCAAGTGGTCAAATAATGTGGGTTTCAGACAATATCTCAAGTAAAACTATATACTAGGGATTGGTCCGATCATTCTAGAATCGGACAGACCCAAAATAGGGCGATATGACTTGTGTAGGGTTGTTCCATGTATGACACATTTAACAACTTAACTTTAAGGTGATGCGATGTTTCAAATGTCGGACCAACCTTTAATAGATTTTCAAATTATGGCCCTACCAACCAAGAAAAAATATTTTAAAAAAATTGATCCAATATTTACAACATCAACTGAAAAAAATTGGGAAAAAAAAAGAAGAAAAAAGTAAGATCTCCTTGTGAAATGTAGGAAAAATTGTACGTAATAGCACATCAATTTTTGGGTAGAGACGTAAATTTCCCTAATAAATATTTCTGGAGTGCTCAAGAAAAATGTTGATGGGTTGAAATTTGAAGTAGTGAGGATCTCATTGGAGCCTTCTTGTGTTTTACACCCTGAAAATTTGGCAGTGGGTTCGACAGGCTTGAGGGTAAATTAAAATTTTGTCTTTCTTTGAAATTCGGATTCGAGAAAACGGTTCTCATTTGAGAAAACCCACCGAACTCTCTCTCTCTCTCTAACTTAAAGCACTTCAAATTTCAAATTCGTCGGAGCATAAAAGATAGAAAACTTAAGTCAAAGCTTCAAGTGCCTAAAAAGCGAGGGCATGAACTTTATTTAGAACGATGTGAATTATTAAAAAAGTAACTCATGTATCCAAATTAAATGGTCTCATTGTATACATTTTTTAATATAAAAGTAGGGTTGTACCTCAAATATACATGGTTAAATATCGTTTTAGCCCTACAAAACCGAGAAATTGTTCACATGGAGCTCATTAATTATGGATATATAAAAAATATTTTAATTTCTAAAAATAGTGTATCTTGTAACATAATATCATAATGTTTATTTTTAAGGATTTATAGATCAGCCAAATATGCATAACTTTGAAAGTTTAAAGTTTCATAATTAGAGAGAAAAATATATTTTTCGTCCTTCATAAGGATTTTTAGCATTGAAATTCATTTTTTGCAAGATTAAGAAATGTCCCGTTTTTCCATACGGCCGTTACCTTATATGAACCAATATCTACCCTTTTGAATATGGGTGTGGTTTTTATAAGGCTGAAGCCCTAAACAATCAAAGCAAGGTGTGTCTTCAAACAATGCCAAAATATGTTGTTTCGATACCATAAATCTTTATTATGGCCCGAAATTTATTTTCATCTCTAATTATAATATTTAAATATTAAAAATAGTGCGACTCATGCAGATCTATGAACATTTGAAAACCTTGAAACTTGACGGTCTAGATAATACATTACAAGATGCACTATTTCCAATACTTGAAATCTATTTTTTCTTATGTCCATACATCTTGAAGTCGAGATGATTGAATTGAAGGTTTTTCAACATCGAAACAACCTCTTCTAGTGAATTTTTGAGGTACGCCTTAATTTGTTTGTTTAGGGCTTCACCCTTATATAAACTTTTTCCTTTGAATATTATATAAAACATGTGGAATTGTTTTTGGAGAAGTAAATATACATGGTAAAATTGCATTGGTTTTAAAAAAGATGGAGTTTCTCCAAGACTTGACCTTATGAAAAACTTCTGGCATGGGAAATCTCTATGATGGTATTAAAAAATCAATTTCCACTATATACTATAAAATTTGTAGCTCAATAAATTATGCAGATCTTGCGGATATGTGAACACTTGAAAATGAATGGTCTAGATAATATGTTATAATATACATAATTTTTAGAGCTTAAAATCCTAATTTTGTTTCTACAACTATAATCGTCAAGGTAAACGATGTGAAGGTTTTTCGAAGCCAAAACTGCAATTTTCCATGACTTTTGAGATAAGCATTACATATTTTGATAGAGCTCCAGTCCATTAGAAAGTATTAGATTCCAAAAAATTATATTGTGAATGGTAAGGCCTCTAATAGCAATACATTTTTGTTGCAATTTATAAGCACGGGTTTATTCGGGCTGTTATTTACCAAATTCGACCCAAATTGAGATTGATATCCTCTGCTTAATGAACACTAAAAAAGAAATATCCCAAGCATAATGCCCTAAACAAGTGATTTAAAAAATGCTGGGTCGGGATGGAATCACTAGGTCCTAACCAAGATCATTCACCACGTTTCGGTTTTGCATATATATAGAAAAATGACCGAGTCTAAAAGGGAAACGACAGTTCTTCGCAGTAAAACGGTAATCTGGACCACCGATCTACCAGTTTTTAGCTTGTCTTTTTATTGGTTCACTATTTTTTCTGCATAGAAAAATGGCGATTCGGACCACCAATTCACCAATCCGAATTAATTTTTGGGGTGCCCAATCCGGGTCACCGATCATTTTTTTAAATCTCTGCCCTAAACTATTTCCAACATGCCCAGCGCATAACAGCAATTGGTCAATTAAGTCGGTATATATGGACAACAGTACGATGCAATCCTAAGCTTCTCCATATAGTAACAAAGTTTCATAAATTAATATCCTTCTTTTTCTATTTGGTAAATAAGTGGGAATTGCGCTCCTACATGTTTTTTTATTAATAAAAAAATAAATTATATTTCAAAATTATTATACAGCCCTCTCATGAAGAACACTTGCAACCCTCTCATGAAGAACACTTGCAACTCGTATATATATATATATATATATATATATATATATATTATTGTACGAACTATTATTAGTAGAACTGTAGACGTAACCG
>NW_006498507.1:2907419-2946920 GCF_000471905.2 Amborella trichopoda | reverse complement strand
ATTAATTAATTACTTAAATTAATTAATTACTACGACCCTCCTCCTACTAGAAGAACGTAACTACGTACTAACCCTACCTACTACTAGAAGAACGAACTACGACTACTACTATATATATATATATATATATATATATATATATATATTTTGGTGAAACATTTATTGGTGAAACATGGAGAACCTTCGACACCGAAAGGGGTGACATTTGCTCTTCATGGTGCGTTATTATATCATTCAATCAACAAATAATAAACATTCATGGGCTTTATATTATTATAATGATTGCTTCGCAAAAGATTCTCATGGGCTTTCGTCACGATAAACGTTGAAAAACTTGTTATATGAGAGAGAATGAGAGAGAGATTAATAGGGCAGAGAATAGGTTGGATTGGGTCCAGATCCACTGAGATCCAGATCTAGGTCCAAAAAGTATCCATAAAATATGGATCCGAATCCAGACCCAATGGGATCCAAAAAATTAATTTATGAATTATTTTATATCTATGAAATAATATATAATAAAAAAGAAGAAGTAAGAATGAGACCATTTACTTTTGATAGAAGGTGGTCACATTAATCTTAACCATTGGATGTGAAATTGGGTGGCTCCAATTATTCCATTGAGCAAGCTCAAACTTCAAAAAGATTTTTTTTGAACTTTGTGAAACATCCAAGCTATCAAATTTCAAATGGTTGTAAGGAATTGTGATCTTCTTCTATCAAAGGTAAATAGTCTTTTTGTATACAATCCCATATAAAAAAAACCTACATAATATATATGTATAAATAAAATAATATATAATATTTTAATAACTGGGTCGAATCAGCATCAGATCCACATGTATGTAGATCCAATCTAAATTACTAATCGGATCCATATCTGACCCATCAGATCCAAATCTTTCTAGATTTGGATAGGGTCTGAAATTCAAGTTTCAAATCCAAACTCGGAAAATTCTTAGCGCACTAAAAGACTATTTTAACTTGTTATGGGGAAGATTGACATGAGAAGATAGTTAGATGGAAATCAATAATATTTGGGTGTGGTGTGTATACGGCCGAGGTTAAACAATCAAAGTAAAGCGCACTGTCTAAAGATGTTATTTCAATACTGAAAATATATATGATGCCTTAAAATTTATTTTTATTTTTAATTATAAAATTTAAAGCTTCAAAATAGTATAGATTGAGCATATCTATGAATGCTTAAAATTCTTGAAAATTGACGATCCGAAATGTATTACGAGACGCACTATTTCTACGACTTGAAATCTATTTTTTCTCCTGTACATGCATCTTGACGTCGAGATGATCAATTTATCGAATTTTTGGCATCGAAACAACCTCTTCCAATGAATTTTTTTGATGTGCGCCTTAATTTAATTGTTGAGGGCTTCGCCCTTATATAAATTTTTTCCATAATATTTTGGCAAATATGCCCATTGCCTAGTGAACCCCTCTAAAAGTCACTAGAACAATAAAAGAAGGGGATGACAAGGACATACCTACGTTAAATGCTTTAATAAATTGCACTCCCTTTAGTCTAGAAGCCCCCTTTTGAACCACATCTAGGCCATTCCAAATTGAGTGAACATGATTTAATGGCTCTTAAAGTATCCAAAATTTACCTATCACTATTTAAAACTGCAAAAACAGCTAAGAGCTAGCCCTATATCTCCTTATAAATACCTCTGAGCCTCTTGATCCATAAGAAGCCTACTTCCTTTAAGCCACAGGCCCCCCCACTCTCTCTACACCTACTTCCTGTAAGCCACAGGACCTCTCTCTCTATAAATGGCCACAAACCAGGTCAAGCCAACCAACATGGAGGCAGGCCCACTCTCCATGAACAAACCCACAAAAACCTTTTTCACATCACAGATTATAATAAGGACAGTGGCCGCTGTATCAGCATTATCAGCTACTCTTATTATGATAACAAACAAGCAGTCAATCTCTCTCTTTGGCCTCCAAATCACTGCTAAATATACCGATTCATCAGCGTTCAGGTAAGAGCTAAAAGCTCTACTATATTTTGCTTCAGTAATTCTCAGAGTTTATATTATTTAGTTTTATTAATTCTAAGAGTTAATATTGTTGGGAAGTTCTAAGAAATTTACTTTATTTTATTGACAGGTTCTTAGTTGGTGTGAATGCTGTGGCCTTTGTATATTCCCTCTTATCGCTAGCCTTTGGTTTTCTCTTGAAGTCCCCTCTATGCAAGCCAGGAGGTCACTTATTTTTGTTATTCGACCTGGTAGGAACCGAGATCACAAAGGCACCACCTACATATAAGAAATCCTTTTTAGGGAAAATTATAGATTTCCCCTACACCCAACTTTCTAGGCATGCCCACTCTCATAATGTTTTTTAAATCATCTCACTAATCTCAATATTGTTTGTTATTGTACCCTCGTTTTTAAGTAAAAAAATAAATCTTTTCGACCAAAATGCCTTTCTAAACCATCACCTTTTGCACCCGCACCCCTTATTTGTTTAATGAAGTCGGTCTAGCACATAATGTGTTGGACCAGCCGGTCTGACACATATTGTGTTGGACGGGCTTCATTTTAAACAACGAACCCTGTTAGGCACAAGTCTTGTTTCTATTAAAGTCAGCCTGGTAGGTGTTGTGTCAGACCTGCTTCACTAAACAATTAAACTGTTCAGACACATAATGTGTTGGACCCCCTTTTATTCCTTATTGAAGCTGGTCGGCTACATATTGTGTCAAACCAACTTGATTTTTTTCTTTCGAGAGATAGAGGAGATAAAAAGAAGGTGTGTGGAGAGGCCGTATTTCCATCCTTAAAAAAATTACTTTTCTACTCCTCGGTAAATGCAAACATAAATAGTGTTGGTATGTATCAGAGGGCTGGCAACGAGTTAGGTCGGGTAGTGGACCCGAAAATATGGTATGGACATAAAATTAATATATATATATATGTTTAACTATATTTAAACTTATTTCATATATTGGGACCTGAAAAATATTAACAGAACCGGATCCAAAACAAAAGAGTGTTCGGATCCAAGATTTGGACCCAGGCCCTACTCGTCGGATCGAATTTTTGAACCCATACCGGGTCTACCCCTCAGGTCCCGGGTCAGTAGCATGGTTTAGAAAGTGTCAGGATTGGGCATCTCTCTTCTTATGTTCGTGTACATGAGCTGTAGTTTTTGAAATGTGTGTACAGATAATGGTGTGTTTGGTGATGGCTGGTTCATCTGCTGCAACTGCCATTGCATACGTGGCCAAGAATGGAGACTCTCACACTGGTTGGGTTCCCATATGCGATAATCTCCACACCTCTTGTGAACGTGCAGGCTTCTCTATGTTCTGCTCCTTCGCTTCTTTCTTTGCCCTCTTTCTCCTCACTTTGTTCTCTGCCTTTGGATTACCCTACCAACTGTAACTGTAACTTGCATTTGAATTCTTCATGGGAAGTTCCTTTATTTTCATATATATGTGTACTAAAAGTTTTCTTAGTGAACTATTTATAATCAGATTCACAATGTTGTGTAATAGACTTTGTGAACACTTCTTAGGAAGGCAACAGCTCTCCCAAAATAGCATCATGTGGCTAAATTTTTGTTCTGGGTTTCGCTAATTGCACCAATTGTGTTTGGCTGAGTACTTATATTTTGCTTAAGAGTAGAGAAACAAAGCTGAGGACAAATGTTCCCCGTTCTCTTAAAACTAGCTGATGGCTTGTAGTTGCGTAGTGATCTTGGTGAGAAATTAGTTGAGAAAATTGGGCAATCTAACCGGAAACAGCCTGGTTAGATTGGAACTGGGCCGTTTTTTGTTTCAACCAGTTTTGGTCCTGATATTATTTAAAAAATAAAATAAAATAATAATATATATATATAATCCAAAAAACTGGGGATTTTACTTGTAATAAATTTTTTAATGCTTTCATCATTATGGCAAAGATTGTAAATTGTTTTGGCCATTAATACTTGTTTTTACATTTTACCATCTATTTTTATAAATTTCAGAAATACCCCTTGGCACAACTCAATTCTCGATTTTATTTTCTAGTAATTGTCAACTTCATTTAGATGTGTTTTGGTTAATTATTCTTTAAATGTACTTTTCGTATATTATTAAACTTTTTTTATTTTTTATTTTTAACACTTTTTTGACTGCCTTCGAGTTGCCCAGTTAGAATGATTGAAACAACTGGTTTACCAATTAGGCCAATTGAACAACTTCCAGGTCCATGTCTGGTTGACCATTCCAGTTCGATTTTTTTTTACATTGGTTGAGATCTAATTTTAGAATATTTCTTGTAGATGAAGAAATAATTTATTAATTTTTAATGTTCATATTTGTTGTAGATAATTTACTATATTTTGTTAATTTTTATTTGATTTCATGCTTATGATTATGTTTTGAATTTCAGTCATTATAATACAATTCATCACATAGTAAGGTATAAATTTTCACAACGGTGTCATTTATTTATAATTTGGCGACCGGAAAATGGAGAAAATAGAATTAGAATGATCATAGCACCATAATTAATCATTAAGGTCATCAAATGAAGCAATTTATTATTAAAGTAATTATTTTAGCATCATCATTCACTCAAGTACCTACTCACGGGGAAGGTGCTGGGGTCGTGATGGTAGCACCCCCACACTTTAGGCACCACATTTTGGTTTCCATTCCCACAATTAATACCACCCCACTAACACGTTAAAAAAGCTAACTCTTAATCTACTTGGAAAGAGAAGTAGGCGCTTGTCCAAACCTAAAACAAGAAACTTTAGTGAAAAACATATTTTTTGAGTTCGATAACTAGATCAAGTGAGCGTAATTTCATCATTTTAGTGAATTCACTTGAGCCAAATGATATGGACCAATACAGATGTAATGTTCGGAACCCAAAAGTTGTGGTGTAACCATTACAGCCCATAGAAACAATTTCCTTGTTGAAATAGCTTCAAAGTGTTGTCTCACACCCAAAGAACAATTTTCATATGCTTCATGTCAATTTTTTACTGTTATGTTTTACGTAGACTTATCTGAAGTTATCTCTAGAATTGTAAAAACTTGAGTGTGT
Source organism: Amborella trichopoda (assembly GCF_000471905.2). Next base: position 2,941,848 of record NW_006498507.1, on the reverse strand, counting down.
ATTTTTATATACGCGATAAGACAATTAGTGTCCTTTGCGCTTCAATCTTTGATTATGAACAATTTTAAATGGAGATTAAGTTTGTGCAACTCTGTCGACCCGAAATATTTGAGATAAGTTCGGGTGATGATGATTAAGTTTTGTGTAACTTGAATAAATTTTTTGTTTGATAGGGTCTATGACTTAGGCATAGGACATAGACTATTTTTTTTAAAAAAAAAATAGAATCCTAGGAACTAGGCAATCCTGATTCCCAGAGGATCATGTCATTATCACCCTATGTGAGATTTTACCACAAGTTAGAGATAGATTAACTCTAGGGGAACCCTAGTACACCATGGAATACTCAAATGGTAGCATTGGATATCCAAAAATCAGAATAAATTTATTTGAATTATCTTTTAGCATGACCACCTCTCAAGATTGATTTCCATTGCTAACTTAGGAAGAAAATAAGGTGGGGTACAAGTAAAATTGTCAAGACTAGACCGGACTGGCGCAACAATAGGCCAGACAGTCGACTCGAGCCTAACGGAATCTTTTAAGCGAAAGTTCGTTTTGATCAAAAGAACCGGTCGTAATCAATATTGGACCAGTTTTGGTCAGTTAGATTGGTTATTCCAACTATATGGACCAAAAAATTATGATTGGACAATTCTTTTTTTAATATAATTTATAATTTATATTATTTTTGAAATCCTATTTGACATCAAGTAGAAAAATCAATTTCCATTGGATCAAACCTCTAACCGATGCAGTGAGCTAACCAACTGGCAATACTGGTTGCGAACATTTCTCATAAGAAAACTCTTCAAAGCAATTTGCTCGTGGCATCTGCAAACAAAAACTAAGGTGGGAGGCTTATGCCAGACAAAATTGTGACGACTAGGGGTTTAGACTAAGGCATGCAGTTGCATGAAATGAAATGTAAAGAATAACGTTTTTGTTGTTAAGTCTAATCTAAATGGCATGACACCACCACCGATAGTTTAAATGCATGTCAATGGCCTTAAAACATGAACAAATGGCTGAAATTTCTCTCTTTCCTGTCTTTTAACAATTAAAATTTGACAAGTTGCCGTTACGTGTCAATCATCCTCTGACTTTTTTTTTTTTAAATTGTCTTATCAGGCTTTTGTCTCATCAATCAAATGTTAATATCATTTCATATTGTAAATGGCACATGATTTACGACGTTACGTCCTACGCTCAATTCCTACTGACGGTCGGGCCCTCTCCCCAATGACCCACAAACAAGAAAAATAAAAAGCACATCATTTATACCCTCTTGTTATCCTTGATAATTGAATCTGTTGAAAAACATTTTGTAGACTCGTGGGTTGAAATTGTATTATTAGTCTCACGTCCAAAAACATCATGTTAGGGGACTTGCACCTCGAAGCAAGTCATCCTTATGCATCTCTTGGTTCATGTGAAAAGAAATAAGAAAAGGAATGAAAAGAAAAGAAATTATCTTCCACCACAAAAAATCACTCCAAATCAAATCCGGCACTAAGATTGACTACCAAATATAGGGTTTTAAGAGCTAAAAAATAAGTGATAGGAAGTTGAATAAGAGATCAAGTTTCAAACAAGGCATACCTCCCACAATAAAGAGCGCTGCCGGTAAGACCAAATGTCCAATTTGGTCCCATGGGACTGCGAAAGAGGTTCCCATTATTGAAATAGCTTCACCGCGGCATTTCATGCCTGAAGAACAATTTTCATATTTTTCATGTCAATTTTTACTGTTACGTTTTATGTAGAAGTATATTAAGTTATGCCTAGAACTGCAAAAGCTTAAGCATCTATTTACGTCATAAGACACAATTTGCATCTTTTGCGCTTCTATCTTTGACTATAATCGATTTTTATGAGGATTAAGTTTGTGAAGGTTGAATAACATTTTGTGTCACTAAAGAGGCCACTTAATTTGGCCTATATCGCACATGTTAAAAGGTGAGAATTAATTCAAGTGGAGGGCTTCAAAAAGAGCAAGGTATAGGCCCAAAAGAATATGGTTGGAAGTAGTGATAAAAGATATGGAGACTTATGGTCTCACTAAAGCTATGACCCTTAATAGAGTAAAATGACGGATTGGGATTCGTTGGGAAAAAAGCTTTATCTCTCTCTCTCTCTAAAAATTATATAAGATCAATTTTATAGTGTAGAAGTATGCCGTAGTTTAAAAACCCATCGGAAATGTTAGAAAACTATGATCATCTTGACCACGAGGTGTATGGTTACAAATAAAAAAAGGATTTGAAGTGATACAAATTATGCATCATGTAACAAAATATCTGGACTATCCATTTTTAAGACTTTCAAGTATGTTTAGATATACTCGATCGCGCATTATTTTTTTAGCTTTAAATTTCATAATTAGAATTGAAAATAGATTTTCAGGCAATTATAAAGATTTTTTATACCAAAACTGACACATTATGCAAAATTTAGAGGTGCACCTTACTTCTTTTTTTTAACGTAAAGTTGACCCACTATGCAAACCACACCCATGTCCATAAATATGTATATAGAGACCATAGTAAGCAAGTCTCCATTAAAAACATGATTTTTTCAAAATCTTCAAAAATTCACGTTTTTTAATGGAATCGATATAAATTTGTATTTTATCGTTTTTCAAAAAAACCTCTTCCCTATAATTTTATTTCTTCACTAATTAAATATTATTAAATTTTTATTTAAAGATAAGTATATTAACAACGGAAGTTAATTAAGAATCTTGATTTAACAAAAAATTCCATAAACATTTTCACTGATGAGTTCCCTTTTAAAAAATAGTATGAAAAAATACAAGCAATATATTCCTCAAAAAAAAAAAAAATTAAAACAATCATATATCTTAAAATAATTAGGCAGAATAAGAAGAAGAGTAATCTCATGAAAAATCTATTTTTTTTCTTTAAACCCATAACGTCTTTATAAAAGGCAAGAGAAAGATTCAATGATACTAAAGATTTATGTAGTTAGGAATTCAGTGCGAGATTCACAATTTCTTAAGATTTTTTTATTATTATTTTTTTTTTTTATGTATAGGGAAGTTTGATTAATTTCATATGTTATTTTTTGGTTTTATATTTTATTGGTGTATACAACATTTTATTTTTTGGATGAGCCACTATTTTACATTTTTTGGTCTTTACTTTTTCTTTTAATTAGCTGCAATCCTATATTGAGGGCATATTTTATTCTTTTTCTTTGAAAAATAATTATATACATTGGTTCATAGTGCTTGTTATTTACTAATTAGTTCTTATTTGTTATTTTCGATTTATTTTGTGCTTTAAATAAATCTATGATATGTTTTATGATGTGACAACAGAGTAAACATTATTGCTGGATTTATTGAAAGTTTCATCAATAGATTATTATGTATTACTCTAATAACACTAATAAGGCTATAAAAGTGTTGTTTAATGGCTTTAATATATGTATACAATAGTTGTAAATCATAATCTTATATTGTTTCATTAAGTATCCGATTTTTCACTATGTTTATTTGAACCAGATCCAATTGTCTACGATGTCTTAGTTTACTTTATTTTTTGATGACCCATATTCTGATTTCTTTTAAATTCAAATCGATTTATTACAGATGTTTTGGTCTACCTAATTTTTTTATTATTTACCTACTCGCTAACGACGAATTATCATTGAAGTTCCTCTCTCTACGCTAACGAAAAGAAAAAAATTGAATGATGGCAGAACGGACCACTGCAACACCAATTTTTGACCTTTCGTGCCAACCATCGCCAATAGAATTTCGTGCCTTCAAACACCGACTTGACATTGCCCTGCCCTGCCCTGCCCTGCCCTGCCCTGCCTTGCCTTTTTTATTCTTCCTCAAAATTTCCCCCAAAAATCATAAGCGCGAGGTCCATCCGTGTAACGTATCACGCGGGGCTTGTTTTTTCGATTCCTATTGGAATATGGGGTACTCTCGCTGGACCAATTTGTACATTTCGTTCCACAACCAAAACACTCCCCCATCGTGGATGCTTTTAGGGACTCCCAAATCGCCTTTATACATCTCTAATATCACTATAACAAAAAGCGTGGCCCATAATAAGGTCCAAATACTCCTGCAAAATTGGCTCTCGACCATCACCTATCTACACCATGACTTGAATATTAAGGGTTTTAATAACCCCAAAATATTTTTTTCATCCGTTGAATTTGATTACATGGTTCAAAGATGCTGTGAAAATTTTCAGCTCATAAAGAACCCCCCTATACGAGGGAAGCCTGGCCGGTCCAGCCCTAAAAAACTAGGTCCTTGGCCACGAAATGTGGCTTGAGGGCTGGGTAATCCCAGGCCAAGGGTAGGGCCGGCTCAGGCCTGGGCCATGGTTGGCCCGATTCGGCCCTGCTTAGCTTTTTTTTTCTTCTTTGTCTTCTTTTGTTTTTTCTCAATTTTACTTGGCAAGGCCAGGCCCTATTTTTCTTTATTATTGCAGAGTTTACAATAAAAGAAATACAAACGGATGAGAGAGAGAAGAAGAATCGGCAATGGTACATATGTCTACGAAGGTAAACAAATATCTCATTCATAGAGATTACTCTAGTTTACCAGAGATTTATAGAGTTACAATATTTGTCTTTTAGGAAACAAATCTCACTGTAATATTAATTCCACAAAATAGGAAACTCGATATAGGAAACTTAATATATTGTAATATGCAAGATAAGAACCTCAATATCTGGTTTCTATAACTATCAACAATCACCTTCTTTTGCTTTTTCTCAATTTTATTTGGCCTCTGCCTTGATAGTTCTATGGTCGGGCCGGGCCACAGCCTTTTTGGCCCGGTCATGGCCGAACCTATGGGGACTAGGGTTGACCTAAGGCCAACGGTGGTCGGCCCAAGTCTCACCTATTGTGACATCTACAAGAGGATTTAGGGGTGGTTTCAATAAGCGATAAGATGATAAAAAGTAGACTTAGGTAGGTTGGTTATATGCATCGTAGACCTAATACAATACTGGTTAAGAGGAACGATTTAATTTTAGTGGTAGCCTCTAAAAGGGCAAGAACAATGCCAAAAAGAATATAGATGGAAGCATGGAGAAAAAATATGATGACTTATGGTTTGACGGTGTGGCTTTAGAGAAGAATAGTGGAATGTGAATCATATAGCCAACCCCCAAATAATTGGGATAAGGCTCAAGTAATGGTAATAATAAAAGGACCCCCACATGTAACGCCTAAGAGACCAAACTTAAAATTGGTCTTGCAAGACCACAAATGCACGTTTAATTATTAAATGTACAATTTGTTGGCCTAGGATTATGTGAGTTTCCAACTTCCCCTTACCGTCTTTGACTAGTTCAGCATTGCCCCTTAAAATGAGCATTTGACCCTTAGCCCTTGGAACTATCGCATGCCATGCCCCTCTTTTCAATTCCACACAGTTAATAAACATAATACAATTTGATAAATAAATCGCAATCTAACTAGTTGCCAACATACCCACTCTATAAATCCCTCTCTAACTCATCTCAGCAACCCTAGGAAATTCCTCACTCTATACAAGCTGCACAACCCACTTTTCTCCTCTCTATCTGTAAAAGGTTCATTAGTCTGTCTCTCTACAAGAAGCTTCACAACCTTCTTTCAGGTCATTAATGGCTACAGACCAGGCCAAGATATCCCAACAAGAGGCATGTCCAATCTCCAATGGAAAGCCTAATAAAACCCTCTTCATATTTCAACTTTTTCTGAGGTTAATTGCAGCTATTGCTTCTTTAGCTGCCATTTTTATCACGATCACTTCAAAGCAAACCATCACTCTGTTTGGCGCGCCATTCACCGCTAAATATAGCTACTCTTCTGCCCTCAGGTGCCCCCAAAATCTCCAGTACATTGTTCAATTTGCAATTCATTCTTTACTAGAGAGATGGGAGGGAATTCTAACAATTCATCTTCGCGATTTTCAGGTTTTTTGTAGTAGCAAATGGAATTGCAGCTGCATATTCATTGATTTCATTGCCCTTCGTTTGCCTCCTCAAATATCCAAGGTGCAACCCAAGATTTCATTTCTTCGTATACACTATCGACCTGGTAAGACTCGTTTCATGTATTGCAGATCATCTCTCTCTGTCTCTCTCTTGTTTCATGTATTGCAGATCATCTCTCGACGTTTGGTGATTTACCGTTGGACTTTGGACATGCAGATGATGTTGTGTTTGCTAATGGCTGGGTTATCGGCCGCAACTGCTATATCTTATGTAGCCAAAAATGGAGATGAACACAGTGGATGGCTACCCATTTGTAACACTTTCCACAGGTTTTGCAGCCGTACAGGTGTGGCCCTGGTTTTCTCTTACGGATCTTTTGCTGTATCCTTTCTCCTTATGCTGCTTTTCACCAACAGGCAGAGGAGTTGAGCATTAAGATTAAGGAGTAGGTGAAAATATTGGTCAGTTACCTTAAAAAACTTGAAATTATAGTATAGGATCTATGTATGATTAGAGAGAGAGAGAGAAAGCACAATTATTTCGATGTTTGATTGTATAAGTAAAAAATCATATGGAAGTTCTATGGGAGATATGAGGTGGTTACTCTGATTTTCATTGTGGTTATTTGCCCTGTTCTCTTTTGTTACACTTCTCACTATTTAGTGTAGTATATTAGTGCAATGCATATTTTCTTCTTTCTTGATTTTGTTATCTCTCTCTCTCTCTCTCTCTCTCTATAATTCCATGTTTTATTCATGCTCTCTATTGGCAAGTATTTCTCAAGTGTGTGATTTTGGGAACTCTCTCTCTTCTTTCTTCAATGTTTGTGATTTTTCAATATCTCTCTCTAGTTAGTTAGAACATTTATCCATATGGTTGTTTTGGAAGCCTAAACCTTAGCAATTATATTATGTATCGAATTAAGTCCTAATTAAGGTTCCGGACGGAGGGCATTAAACTAAGGAAAAAGTTTATGCAAGTGTGAGGTTCTAAACAATCGAATTAGGGTGCACTTCAAACATCTCACTAGAAGAGGTTGTTTTGATGCTCAAATATCATCAAATTGATCATCTCGATTTCAAAAGGAATGGACATGAGAAGAAAATGGATTTCAAGTTTTGAAAATAGGGCATCATGTAACGTATTTTTGGACAGTCAATTTTCAAGATTTTTAAATTTTTGTAGATCGGCCTAATCTACACTATTTTTTAAGCTTTCAATTTTATAATTAGAGATAAAAATATATTTTAAAGCTATCATCAAGATTTTTAGTATTGAAATCACATTTCTTTATACTATTTAAAAATATGCTTTACTTTGATTATTTAGAGCCTCAATTTTATACAAACCGTACCGTTTAACTAAATATGAAAATTTTATATGTGCATCACCTACATGTTAATAATATTATATGCCTTGACCTCCCAGCCATCCAATTTAACTATACATTTGGAATTGCTCATTTCACGAGCTATGTTCAAATGTTTTTTATTTTTTATTATTTTTCTACAAAAAATTTTTGAGCAAAATTTGGAGCGACCTCCTACCTTATTGTGTCGATCTTGTCGTGCATGGAAAAAACAAAAAAAATTATTTTTGATAAAAATAAACAAACAAAATGCCCCTGCAATTTCAGGGTGTATTCTAGTAATTTTTCCTCATTATGAATATTTTTTTATTATTTTAATCACGTGGGTGAACACTCTAAAATTTATTGCAAACTTAATTATAAAATAAAAAATAAAAATTACATAATTTGAGTGACACACAGGAGATAACTTACGACACTATAACTGAAGCAATCTGTATTGTCCACTCAAATCTAACGGCTACCAGTCGGGGTCACATACACGTTACATGTGGATGAAGCTACATGTAATGTTTTCCCCTAAAACAAAGTTTCAAATCTAACGACTACGAGTTGGGATCACATACACGTTACATGTGGATGAAGCCACAAGTAAAGTTTTCCGTTTAAACCAAGGGTGAAGTCACGTGTCAAGTTGGCCCTTTAAACCAAAGTAAGACTGTACAAACAACAAAGCATAGAGTCAGACTCTAAAGCGTGGGATTTGATTTTTTTAGCGTTCTGGATCAAATTTAATAGTAATTTTTCGAAAGCACTCTATAGAATGAGATTTTACAGTATAACATTTAACTTTTCTAGAGATATTGTTAAATTTAATATTATGTATAGGACCCAAATGATCACCATTAAATTTGGCACGGATCTTTATACGAATCTATAGAAAAGTTGACCTCAAAAGATCACCATTAAATTTGGCACGGATTTATAGAAAAGTCGATCCTAAAGGAATCACCATTAAATTTGGCACGGATCTATAGAAAAATCAAGTCTCACACCCATGTGATAACTTTTTTAATGATGTGGTTTGAGCTATAAATCATAAAAGTAGAAATGCATGAAGAGTTCTAAATATAAATTTTTAAAAGATGAATCACATTTAAACGGAAACTCATTCGAACGTTCTCCTTGCAGTCATGTAACGTAACCCATGGGATTCTTTAACGTCACAACGCCCGTTATTTTCATGTTATGATCATTTCCTTCCATCTTGTCCCATGCAAAACCGAGGATTGAACTTGATCCCGAGGTTTTTTTTTGGGATAATTTTGTGGGAAAGGGGCTGAGATGGTTGTGGTAGCACACCCCATATCTCATTTGCACATTGTGGCTTCTATTCTAATTGACAACTTCAAAAACCATTAATTAATTAAAAATGGGTACCGGCCTGTCATCCCAATTGAATTACCCAAAAAATGGTGAGTTAGCTTTTTGCAAAAAATGGGTACGGGCCTATCATCCCAACTGAATTACCCAAAAAATGGTGAGTTAGCTTTTTGCAATTAGCTTTTTGAAAGTATTATTGGGATGGTATTAGTGATGGGAATGAAAATCACAATATGGTAATTAGTGTGCCAGGGGTGCTACCACTTGGCGTTAATGATGGGAATGGAAATCACAACCCCTTTTCAAGTTAGAAGTAATGGGGTGGTGTTTGTGATGGGAATGAAAATCACAATGTGGTGACTAAGGTGTCGGGGTGCTACCACTACGACCCCAACCCCTTTCCCACTTAATCCCAAGTTGGAGGCCAATAAAACAAAAGAGAGAGACAGTAATCAACTTATATTTTCCCTTTCAAGCTAATAATCAACTTATATTTTTTTAGCTTGAGCAAATCATCATCAAAGTTTTTCTCTAACTATTTGAGGTTGGTTGGTTGGTTATACGAACCCAGATGCACCAATTTGCTCTACATACTCTCGGTAGGTTAATAAGCCCCTATATCTTATCTCACTACTTCTGCATGTTTTGAGCTTGAGCAAATACATGTTTTAAGTTAAAGAAATGGATACAATAAAACCATTTATTTTAATACACGGAAGTCACAATCATAGTTGGCCGTTGATTTGAAATTGGGTGATTGAGAATGTGTCATTGTTTGGGGACCAAATCCAAAATTAACTTACTCGAATGTTTAGATGCACTTTCATCTATTAGATTTGGCAAAAAATGATTCTAATCTCCTTATATAAAAAATAAATATTCTCAAAATATACAATCTCCTAAATTAAACCTTCAATTTGTGAAACTAAATACAATGTTAGATGAGAGAAGTTTTAGGTCAAAAAGTAGAAGCTTGGTTGTTGATCGCCACTAACTTTTGTCTTGGGGTTCAACACCGATGCCCATAAAACCTCAAAACAAAAATTCCTTGTGCTGTACCTACGTCACGATTTACATGTGTGCTCAATAACTCATTTATTATACGACACCCCACTGCAATTGTACGAAAAAAATAATGATTGTACGAAAAATAATAATAATAATTCCATTTCATGTCTTTATTCCTTGGACATGCCAATTCACATGCAGTACGTAGAAAATGGATCCGTCCTGACTTGGGGAGGATCCGATTTCGGTTCGACATGGATAATTGTTTAGCCAGATCGAGATATAGTCAGCTGTTGGGATGCAACAATATGAGGTCTTGTGTTCTGTTGGATGAAGAACTTCTTCTTCTACTTAAAAGGAATTAAAAAGTTAAAATTTGAAAAATTGAGTGATTCCATGGATTCTTTTTTCAAGTTGGATTGGCAATTTTGAGTCAGTTGATAAAATCAATGGCCTAGGCATGCCATATGGGGATTGGGGCTGGGCTAGGGCCAGGGCTGGCTCACTTTCGACCCTACCCACGGGGCCTTTGATCCAGTAGTGTTACTCTTTTGCATAGAGGTTAACTGATCCATTCCTTTTTTCTGTTTTACACATTTTCTTACTCTCAGGACACGTTTGATTCGTTTGAAAATATATCTCAAGAAATATTTTCGTGTGAAAAAAAATATCTTATGTGGTTATGTGTGAGAATACTTCTGCACCAATTTGCCCTCAATTTGTGTGAAAAGATGCATTAGAATCAATTATTGTGAAAATATTTCCAAATCTAACAACATGAAGGAATTTTTTCATGTTAAAATATTTTTTGCACAATTAATCTTTATACAAGAACCCTAATTCCAAATCTTGAGGGTGTATAGCATGCTTCTGCAGGAGCATATATTCTGCAACAACTCCCTAGGGTAAAGGAGTAATTTGGGAAAAAAAGAGTATATATTCTGCAACATCTTCCTAACATTCAAACCGTTCTTGACTGAAGACCCTTAAGCAGTTCGATGAGTGGCTTGATAACACCAAATAGTTCCGTCCTAAAATTCGTCTTAGAGATCAAATGATCTACAACACTACCAAATCACATTAGACAAATTTTTGTTTTAGGTCCAGATTTTGCACTTCAAAATATAGTACAGATTAAATGATCTATTTTTAAGCTTCAAAATCTTTTCATTTTTTTAATTAATGATTTTGATGGTTTAGTTTCGAAAAGAAAACTTAAAAAAAGATTTATTTATTTATTTTTTTTTTGAAGGAAATCACATTGAATAAATTGGCCGGCTAAAAGCGCCAAACCCCTTCCACAAAAAAAAGAGCAAACTTAGTCATTGTCATATACATCTTCCATTTAGAACACATTCTAAGACTTAGTAAATTGTTCTTGGGTTTGGTAAAGCAGCTTACCTTCTCTCTCTCTCTTCTTTCCACACGGAAAGACACTTCGAATTTTGGTCCTTGTCACAAGAAAAATGGTGAGCGGTTTGTTGGGGAGTGGCACCCGAATTCTCTAGCATCAAACAAAGAGGTTTTGATGTGCACCAAAGTCACCACTTCCCTTTCCTAGGCGCGAATATTAAATCATATCAAATAAAACAGAACAAAAAGAGACTAAAACTGTTTATAAAGAAAAAAGTGGGTGACTCAAAGATCCAATTCCACCTCTTTGAGTGTGAGAGAGAGATTCAAATCCACCTGAGGACGAGTTAGGCACCGCCTTTGCTATTTTCACATATCAATATAAATATTTGTAACAACCAACTTCAAAGTTCATTTGGACATACTATAAGTTCTTTCTTGGCAGGGTGGCCCGGCCTCGCCCGGTCAGACCGGCCCTAAAAATTTGGGGCTTGAGCCACAAAATGTGGCTTGAGGGCGGGGGTGGGGCCACGGCCAAGGCCAAGCAACCGCACCCTAAGGCTAGGGCCGAGCTAGGCTTGGCCATGGCTGGTCTGGCCCTGCCTAGCTCTCTTTTCTTTGTTTTGTTCTTTTTATTTTTTTTATTTTACATGGCCCGGCTTGGCACTAACCAAGATAGGGCCTGGGCTAGGGTTAGCCCGGCATGTTGCTAGCCCTAGTTCTTTCAGGGTAAGTTGCTTGGTTTGCGGCTTTGCACCATATGTTCAAACTAGGATACTAAAAATAATTCGAACCTGGTCGAATGGCCTGATCTGAACTAGAAAATGGTGGGGATGATTGCCTGATTTCCTTTAATTTTATTTTCTTGTTCCGTCTATACACTTATCTTAAATAAGGAATCACCATTATGGATTGGGTGGATTGAGAAACCTCATCCTAATAATTTAGTGTCTGATTCCGACTTTTAAAATAATGCAGTTTCTGTAAGGCCTAAGCCTGATGGAAAAAAAAGAAAAGCCTCACCTCTTAATCTTGTCCGAAAAATATTTCGGGCATGGGAAATCCCTAAGATTGCTCTAAAACCTTTTACCATCGGCTATGAAATTTGCAGCTCATAAAATGATATAGATGTTGTCGATCCATGAACCCTTGAAATTAGAGGGTCTAATAATGTATTACAATAGCGGGCAGTTATTTCATGCAGCGGTTCTATGATAGTATAATGCAACGACACTTCTAGAAAACCATGGTTGTGGTATTTGTATGACCCAAAATTTTGCACACACACTCTTTTCATCTCAATAATCAATCCCAAAAAGAAAAAGTTCAATTTGAATCCCTAGATACGGTCAAAATGAGTCTCATCCAAAACGAATCTAGACCATTCATTTGGTGAAGCGAATAGTGTGGTGCCATACGTACTCTTTGTCTCAAGATTCTAGCCTTTATAAACTCAAAATCATTTTTTTTTCTTTTTAACATTGTTCATCTAATGATCATAAAGGTATCCAAAAAAATTGAAAATGAAAAAATCCTTATAATGCCTAGATCTAAGTATCTCACCAAAATGAACGACCTCTGTTAATTGGGCTAAAAAAATACTTTCTAGATTGTGTTTTAAAATTTTTCTTTTCTTGTGATTGTTTATTATAATGAAAAGAGCATATATTTCAAAATTCGGATCAAACAAATGGCCATAACATGGTTTTTAAAGGCTGTTGCATTATATTACTATACAACCATTGAATGAAATCATTGCCCCTACAATATCATCATCAGAGTCTCTTTTCAACTATTTGAGGCCCGCTACACAATCCTTGTCTATCATTTGACTGTATTAAATTACAATACATACTATTTTTAAGGCTTGATATCTTAATTTTTTATCACAACCATAATGATCAAGGTCGAAATGATTTGATTGAAGGTTTCTTAATGTAAAGAATATCGAGCCATTTATAGTAGGTGATGCATTAGTTGCTAGTCAGATTACTATCCAAAAATAAAAAAATAAAAAAGGGAGAAAGCAGCTGGGATTGCGGTGGTAACATCCTCATACCTTAGCCATCATGTTGTTTTCATTCTCACTATTACCACTTTACTAATACTTTCAAAAAAACTAACTCTTAAACCATTTGAAAAAACGAATAGAGGCTCGCCTTCCCCCACTAAATTACCAAAACAAAAAAAAAGTTATATCACAGCAAACGATAGTATGGAACAAAGTTATAAAACCCGGATTGGACTAGCAGTTTGACAGATAGAACCGGTGATCAGAGTGTTGTCCAATGTAATACAAGTACTAAATCGGGAGTTGCATCAAAATGCTCAAAACAGGCATTTGATTGGTTGAACCAGTTTGACTACTGGTTTTGCTGGTTATATTGGTCTTGAGCTTAAATTCTATTTTTTCAAAAAAAATTATCAATTTTTTACATGATCTTATTCTTTCTTTCCATTTTTTTCACGTTGATTGCATGGAAAATTTTTATTGCCAAAAAATGTAATGATAAAAAAGAAGTTATATCTTACTTACTTTTTTTTTTCAAAAACAAAAAGGTTAAATTTATCAAAATATTGCTTTTTATTGCTCTCTCTCTCTCTCTTTTTACTTTGCCATGTAATATGGAAAGAGGAAAAGCCTTCCATACGCACCTTGCTATTAATTAAACAAAATGTATTGTTTAATTAAATAAAATGCAATGCTTAACTATTTATTAATACTGAATTTAAACATTAGTTAAACAAAATGCAATGTTTACTTAACTAATGAATATGGTAATTTACAAATTTTTAAAATGCAATGTTTTATTATTAAAGAATTAATTTTTACAATATGTTTTAAAAATAATTTCTTAGTTTTACTTATTTCCCATTAGTTAACTTCATTTTTCTATTTTCTAAATGAATTTTTAAGATGTTTTGATCAATTTTTTATTTTTTTTGTATTGAAGAAAGTTTCGATCGGTCAAACTGCAGGTTAAACCGGTTTTTATTGGACCAACCCCTTCACCGGTTCAAACACCAGTCCGAACCTTATAACACTTGTATGGTATGAATGGATTAGTGTTCCTTCTTTCTCATAGGAGCCTGTTGGGACACGGATAGGGAACTCACATACTAACAAAAAAAGAAGAGCTGGTTTGTTCGGTTAAGGCATGGATGAAAAGATTCTTGCAAAACAAGCCAAAGAATGTCTATATGGGTTTCTTTGTGAATATTTAGAAAAATATCTGTTACAACCTAAAATAGAGAATGATGTAATGCTGAAAGACTTGACCTTTTATCCTCATTTCCAAAACTGAGAATGCAATTGTGCTCCCATCCCTTAAGTTTCCCTTCGATAAGAAAACTTCCTCATTCATCTATTTTGAACAGGATTTTATCCAACTTCTCCACACCCAAACCTTCTTACAATTTGTATATAATTTCATCCAGAATTCCATCATCGAAATCATTCTAATTTGGGTGTATTTCATTTAAGTCACTCGTCGATTGGTGCATCCTAACTCGTACTTAATGAATAATATTTTAGGTTAAGTTCCCCGTTGTCATATTTTAATCGGATAGTTGAAAATATATGTTATTATTTTAATCCTAATAATTTTTCTAAAAATTGGATCAAGATGAAATTTTTGACATATGTATTATTATATAATATGACACTCAAAAATATAAAACAAATAGTTTTTAAAACTAAAAATGACCAAACTACCGTTGAAATATTCTGGGTTAATTAGGTCAAATTAGATTTTCAAAATTATTTTTACATTTTATTGATGTGTGATGATGTCAAGTAGATATACCTCAATTTTTAGCTTAATATAATTTGTACAAAAAGATTACAATCTAAATAAATAACATGCATTTTCAACCATGTAATCAATATCTAATCATTGGATGCATAACCTAGATGACTATTCATTTTAGGTGAGAGCCTATTGGTAGCTATATAAAGACATTAATTCCAAATCTTTTGTTCATAATATTATAATTTTTTGTCGATCACCTAGGTCATTAATCCATCTCAAAAAAATTAAAAGTAAAGTACCAACATGAAATGCTAGCTGTTTTGATAAGTCAAATTCAATCTAGGTCATTTGGCTTACTCTATTCTCTTGCCTAACGGCCTATATTATCTTTTTTTCTAAACATGGATAAGGATTATGTGAGATCCCTAGCCTACGGAACAATATAGGCTAGACACCCTAGATTGAAGCTAGCATAGCAACCTAGACAGCTGGTATGTACCATACATGGTGGAGATATTTTGGCCAAAATTTTTGTACATACGATTTTATTTTATTTTATTTTTTGAGTAATTAGGTCAAGCACATGTGTGCCATATTTGGGATTCATAGGACTAAAAAAAAAAAAATTCAAAAGAAATACTAAGAGAAAACATCACCCATAAAGATGGCTGTACTCAACAGGTTTGTATACTATGAGACCATTTACCATTATTATAAGGAGGTCACAATCACTCTGCCCCTTAGATGTCAAATTAGATGACTTGAGGTGTGTCATGAAGTACGAGAATTTCTCTTTGAATTTCAATTCTAGTCAACAACATACTTATAACCATCCGATTTACAATTTGAAGGAAAAGATTGATTATAACTTCATTATATTAAAAGTAAATAGTCTCTTATACTTTTCCTATTCAATATGGGTCATCCATCAAATACTATCTTTTACGTTATTATTTGTTTCCTATACATGGATAAAGATTTTGTGAGCCGCCTAGCGTGCGGAACAGTGTAGGACGCTTAGATTAAGCACACATTATATCTTATGCTAGATTGGGTTGGGCCTACCCCAACCCTAAAGGATTATGTCTGGGCTAAGTAGACCCAAACCCAACACATCGAATCCAGTAGGCCCAAGTGGGGACCTGGATTGGCGGGTAGACACAGTTATTACCGGTTCTGTAGAGGTATTTGATATATTGTGTCCTCGTGTACTTTTACAAAAAGGAAATATAAAAGGAAACAGTTTACTTAAGGTTGACACTTTAATATATATAGAATTAAGATGTACCTCTAAAATCCACCAAAAAATGTTTTTTTAATGTTGAAAAAATATATAATTGATCATCTCAACATCGAGATATATTAATATGGAAAAAAAAAAGAGATTTCAAGTCCTAAAAATAGTATATCATGCAACGTATTATCTGGACTGTCCATTTTTAATATTTTCATGTGTTTATAGATTTGCTAGTTTGGAACCGTTTTCGAAGTTTAAAATTTTGTACTTAGGGACAAAATTAGTCTTCGATACCAAAATTGTATCTCATAACAAAGTTTGAAGGTGCAGCATTCATTGTTTAATGTTGCAACACTATGCCAACCACAACCAATAGAAAAATCTCTTTTTAACCCCAAAAATAAAGATAAAACTCTCACCAACTAGTTTGGAGCCTTTTTGGACAGTGACAGGCAGAGCATGTCATTGCAGAACTTCTCTTCAGATCTAGCTGACGTTTCACAAGAGAAGATCTTTTCTACTTGCTGATTCCATTCCAGCAATTTAATGCAATTTTGAAACATGTTCTTTTCCAAGACACTTAAATTTTTGTTATTCTTGAAACTACCCATATTTAAAAAAGGACCCAGTTTCTATGCAACCAAGCCCACACATATAGAAATGCGGGCTTCTTAATAAATTTATTTTTGAGATGGATTTTAAGACCACATTTTTAAAGATATGTAATATCTAACATGAAGATCATGAATATGAAAAAATAAATAAAATTTAAAAATTAAAAATAATAATTCTAGTAAAAACACATTTGGATTGTTAGTTTTCATTGTTTTTTAGATGAAACATCAACTTACATCCACCTTTAAAGCTTCACACTTTCTGGACCGCATATATAGAAATGCGGTCCATTCCACATAAAACAATTTTCCTTTTAAAAAACACATTTCAAGATCCTTCCTTTTCCAAGGCTCCTCCGTACTTTCCTTTTTCTCTTCAAAATTTAAACCAATCTGTCATATTCCAAGGAAAGAGAACAGATTTTTAAGCCATTTACATGCATTCAAACAATTTGTTTTCTATAACCCTGTAAAAGAAATCCTAGAAAGGAAAGCTCGAGTTTTTTTTCAAGACAACATACAAGGATGTAGAATATTGCTATTTTTTCAATGGAAAGGTTTCTATACTTCTCCTACTTTATAGAAGGTTTATACTTCCAGCATCCATCTATTCAATTTAGATCAACTAAGCCATTGACCTTTTGATTTAAATCTGACGCCTCAGAGTTTTATTTTTTCGATTTTATTCTAAAAATTATATAAGTATTAAATTTGGTAAGTGCCATCAACTTAAGCGGTCGCACCTAAAAAATATAAAATCAATATTTTCAATAAAATAAAATAACCAAAATGCCTCTTAATTTTTTAGGGGTATTTTGTTCATTATAGTTTATCAAGAATATTTTTTTATATTGTTTGCAGACACAAGTTTAAGAAAGGAGTGGACGCTCAAAATTTGGTTTCAAACCATTTATAAAAAACAAATTAAAAATAAAACAGTGTTGAGGTGTGATATTGTAATTAGATCCATCTCAACCATTCATTCATATCTGACGGCTAGATAAAGGAAGTATATAACTACTACACATTAAGGGAAATATAAAAAGCTTGCCTTTTTCTCAAGGGGAAAGTTAGTGAATATAATAGCATAATGTGTATGCTACAAGACGCACAAATAGAGCATCCACCGTCCATTCTCAAAAGGTACAACGCCAATAAATCGTAACCATTATGGATTAAAAGTTGTGCGTATCCTAGGAACTATACTTGGGTTTGAGTCCCTAGCAGTTGATATTATGGATTAAAAGTAGCACTTCTACTGTCGATTTTATTGTCTAATTTGAGAGCAGAGAGAGGCCAGCTTTACTTATCTTAAAAATCTATTGCATTATCCATATGCTATATATATGTTCCCTAATCTAGTGATAAACATCCAAAAAGTAAAAAATAAACATATAAAATTATTTTCTTCATATAACAAATAATTTTTTTTTTGTTTTATAAATAATGATGATAAACTTTCTAACTGAGAGATGAAGTGCCTTGGCTTTTACAAGGTTATTATGCACGCCCCTCTTCTATGAAAGCCAAAGCTAATTGTAACCTTGATTAAGGAGGTATCATATACGATGAGAACATTTACTTGTAGTAGACACCATGCATGTAAGCCAATCTCAATTAGTTGAGAAAAGATTTTGATGATGATGATGATGATGACATGCTATATATTTCATTTACAACCGTCACATACTAACAAGGATGTGACATGGCTGAGTGGAAAATTTAGTCTTCCCATTGTATACATTTCGCAATGAAGATATACACAAAAAAGTGAGATGTTATTCACTTTTTAAAGGAAGAATTTTATATAAGGATGCTACCTTATAATGTAGAACTATGGACGCCCCTCAAAAATCAATCGGAAAAGGTAGTTTTAATGTTAAATCATCTCGACATCAAATGTATGACTATGAAAAATAAAAGATTTTAAGTCTCATAAATAATGCATTTTACAACATATTATCTACACCGTCTATTTTCAATATTTTCATATGTTTATAGATCTACTTGATTTTAACCATTTTTGAAATTTAGAATTTTATAATTAGATATAAAAATAGATTTTGAGATAATCCTAACAGCATCATTTTTGAAATTTCAAATTTTATAATTAGATATAAAAATAGATTTTGAGATAATCCTAACAACATTTTACTACAAATTTATATACCATGATAAAATTTGAAGGTACACCTTACCTCTACACCTACGAATGCATCCGTATGCCAACTACACCCTTTTTTAAAACATATGCTGTCATTAAAACTAGAGTAATGCCAACTGCACCCTTTTTTAAAACATATGCTGTCATTAAAACTAGAGTAATTCACGAATGGAAGCTTTTATCTCAGGAGGACACAGTTTTTATAAGTCTTAAGACTCAGATGTAGATATGCATCCCCTCTTTATGGTCCATTTTTTTAGATAAATTTTAGACCTAATTTTTTAGTTATATGAGCACAAACGGCTAAAAACATGTAAATTTTAAAAACTAAAAATAATAACCTTTGATAATTTTCAAAATATTGGTTGTCCCTTTTTGAAGGGACCACAAGTCTCAAATTTAGCGCCTATAACAAACTTATACCAGAGCCACTATGCACTTAATTTGAGGTTTCGTTTTTTTTTTTTGAGGTTGCTCATTAGATTGAGATCACAATCTCAAATTGAGTTCTCAGATAGGGTTTTACACAAGAGAGTGAATGTAAGATATGCTTTCATAGGAGATTAAAGTTTGGATTGTATCAATGCAATTTTGTTGGAGCACACTGTACACTTACTTCCTCAAGCAAATGAACTATTTATGGGCTTCGTTCCATTTGAAACTTGGGTTCCACGTTAGGATCACTATAAATGTAAGAGTACTTCTGTCTGGAAAAAAAAAAGAAAATAAAAACTATTTATGAACTCAATGTCCAAATTGTGAACGCAAAATCCCTTTTTTAAGAAGCACTTAGAAGAAAAAAAAAAAAAAGGAAAGAGAAAGAAAGAAAATAATTTTGAGTTTAAAAGAGCTTTAATCAATTAGATTTAACCATTCAAAAATTGAATCATAACCTTTCATCCGTAGTTTATCTTACTTTTCCCTAGGCACACATAAATAGTGTGTCTCTTTCTTTTCTTTTGTTTTTTTTTCTTTTCTTTTTTTTTTGGAAGTCAAAGGAAAGAGTGTGTGTCTCTTTTTAATTTAAATGGGTGCGGTTTGTATAGAGCGCTCTTTTTGAAATGATAACATGTAAGAGTATTTTTGTCTGGAAAAAAAGGAAAATAAAAACTATTTATGAACTCAATGTCCAAATTATGAACTCAAAATCCCTTTTTCTAGAAGCACTTAAAAGAAAAGAAAAAAAAAAAGAACGAAAGAAAGAAAATAATTTTGAATTTAAAAAAGCTTTAATCAATTAGATTTAACCATTCAAAAATTGAATCATAACCTTCATCCGTAGGTTATCTTACTTTTCCCTAGGCACACAAAGATTGTGAGTCTGTTTTCTTTTTTTTTCGTTTTTTTTTTTAAAGTTAAAGGAAAGAGTGTGTATCTCTTTTTAATATAAATGTGTATAGAGCCGAAGCTCTAAATAATCAAACTAAAGTGCACCTTCAAATAGTGTCAAGAAATGTGGTTTCAATACTGGAAATCTTGCTAATAGCCTTAAAAAATATTTTCATCTTTAATTATAAAATTTAAAGCTTAAAAAATAGTATAGATCTAGCAAATCTACGAAAATCTTAAAAATTGAAGGGCCAAATATGCGTTACAAGATGCACTATTTCCAAACTTGAAATCCATTTTTTTTTTTCATGTCCGTACATCTTGATGTGGAGATGATCAATTTGAGGATATTTGGGTATCAAAACAACCTCTTCTAGGGAAATTTTTGAGGTGGGCTCTACTTTGATCATTTAGAGCCTCGGCTCTATATAAACTTTTACCTTTATCTTTTAAGCTTATTTTGCCTTGGTTTATATGCGTACAAAAGGAACTATACCATAGACCAGTGGTGTAGGATTGATTACACGCAACGCCATGACCAACGGTGGAGATCAGGCATATCCAATGTGAATGTCCCATCACGAACCAAAATTAATCCATTATTTTTTTGAAAAAATGGTTGGGGAGTCAGCCAACTCACCCGTAGACGTGCGGCCACCCCTTAAAAATTTACCTTTAATATGGATTTGGATCCAACATTTTGGGATTTGTTAATCTCGATTATTATGGTGATTATGCATATAGAATTTTTTTTCTTTTCAATGCTAAAAAACATATTTTCGTACGGCCAAGCCCACATATGTAGAAATACGGGCTTCTTAATAAATCTATTTTTTAGATGGATTTTTTGACTTAATTTTAAAAGACATGTAATCTCTAACATGGAGATCATGAATATGAAAAAATAGGTAAATTATGAAAAAATAGGTAAATTTTAAAAAGAGAAATGATGTTATAGGACCCCCTCCCACCCATGTGTGTAATAACCCAAAAGATCACCATTAAATTTGACGTGGATCTATAGAAAAATCAAGTTCCACACCCATGTGATAACATTTCTAGAGATCCGTGTCAATTTTAATGCTGAACTTTTGGGGTCCTACACATATGGGTGAGGGAGAGTCCTATAGGATCATTACACTTTTAAAAAATAGAAATAATAATTCTAGTAAGAAAACATTTGCAAATAAATATTGAATTCATGATGCGCACTTTCTTTTGGAGAAGAAATGAAGTATCACCTTATTAGGTGGGGTAAGGTATGTACGCCAAAGGGTGAAGGGGGTTTGGGATCAAGAAGATTCTGCTAATGAATATTGCAGTTTTGTGCAAATAGTGGTGGAGAAGTGCTTACAGTGCAAAATCGGAGAGATTTTCAGAGGAAGAGCCCTCAAATCCATATCACAAACTGATTTTAAAAAGTGTGATAGAGATGGGACAATCAAATTCTGATATGAGGCCAGATCTATTCAGAAATGAGCAGATCTGCTCTCAGATCAGTGACAGAGCTAGCATTGATCGGAAATACGAAATACGACATAAAAAGAAATAAAACTAATTTAATTCTAATGAAATAAACGAAAATGAAAAGAAACACAAAGACAGTAAAAATGTACTAGACCGGGCCAGTTGGCCCACGACTCCTGAAGCTTCAAGGCCTTACTTGTATCAGTACCGGTTGAGTTTATGTTGTGCGTCCTCTTTGTTTCTCTTAACGTTTGGACTAGGTATTGGCTTGGTTGAATTGATCTCTTAATCTAAGGGCTGCAGGTGGCCTAAAGTTAAGGTTTTCTTAGGTCTAGGTCAAGTTTCACAATCTCAAAGTTTCTTTGGGTTCACGAACTAATCAGGTATAAAGAGTCTCTGGAGTCTATAGAGTCTAACCTAAAATTATCCCGAAATGACATTTTTATAAGCTGAAAATCATCTGGAATGGGTAACATACCATAACCAGAAGATTTCCTAGCCTGGACTGCCGTTTTGGTGGTCCAAGGCTTCGGCGACACTAGTAGTGTTGCTCAGACCAAAATAGTCTAGGTTCATTGAACCTGGCCAAAAAAGATTCGGGAGGCATTGGCATGTGGAAATTGCCAATTTGGGGCAGTCGGGTCTGGGCGACTGTCATGATCCCTCCCCCGACCCCCTTGCCATACTCGTCGGAGGGTAGCCAAGTGCGGATTTGTGATCCAGAGGTAGCGTATGTTACTCAGATCAAAGTGAACTCAACGATTTAATATCAGTGATCAAAGCAAACCATGGAAAAGAACTAAAATCATAATTCAAATGGCAGATGAACATCTGATAATAGAAAATCTCATACACCAAAAATCCACTATATAAAATTTCTTCCAAAATATTATACTTTAGTTGCGGCATCTCGGCCCAATATTACACATTTCTAAAAGGAAGGGCGGCGTCATGACAGCGACACTGGGAGCGTCACCCAAACCAAATCCGCTCAAAATTGGCAAATTCCAATTCTAAGGGGATCTACGGGCTCTTATGATGTTGCTTGTCAAAATTTGGGTCAAAACGAGATGTTTTGCTATTTTTAATGATTTTTTTACTAAAATATAGTATTCTACAAGATTAAGGTTAGTCTAAGCTATGCAATACTGGGAACATGGGCCGAGCGATACCGGGAGCGTCACCCAGACCAAATATGCCCAAAATTGTAAAATTCCAGTTTTGGGGGATCTACGTGCTCTTGTGATGTTGCTTGCCAAAATTTGGGTCAAAACGAGGTGTTTTGTTATTTTTAATGATTTTTCTACTAAAACAGGGATTATGCATGATTCTGGATCACAAAGCAGGCAGTATGGATTATGGTGGTCTATGATCTGAGGTCTATTGAAATAGTGTGGTCCTATGGATTCAGAAAAACCACAAAATTTGCCAATTTTAAAATGGGGTGTCTACAAGAAGCATTCACTGTAAAGTGCTTGTGTCTAACTATGGCGTGGGTAGTTTTGGTATGTGGATTAATAGAGGAGATAAAAGTGATTATACTTCATTTCTTTGGAGAGATATTAATGCTTTCAAACAGGTGGTGGATTGCAATGTTAGGTAGTTGGCTAGTTCGGCGGCTTCGGTATCATTCTAGCACCATAAGTGGTTGGGAGATTTACCCTTAAAATATGTTTATCCTCTTTTATTTGAAAAAGTCAGTTATCCCCAAGCTACGGTAGCAGATGTAGTAGAAGTTAGAGGTAATAAGGTTAGTTGGAACATCACATTCCCTTATTAGAGAATTCAAAGTTATATTTATCTGCCGCTTATCAACATTTTGTAAGACCTTGAGCAGACGTTTATCAGGCAGCATTATGAGGACAAATTGGAGTGGGAAATAGAAAATAATGGGCAGTTTTCTGTCAAATCTATTTATACACTACTCTTTTTTTATAGAGTGCGATGGAATCTTCATAAGATTTTGCAGATTTGGAGATAGCATCTTCCTCATAAAGTATAAGTTTTCATTTGGTTAGCAGCTCAAGATAAAGTTCTTACTATTGATAATTTGATTAAGAGAGGGAAGATAATCACGAATGTGTGCTTAATATGTAAAGAAGATGGCGAGACTGGGGCATACTTGTTTATTCATTGCTCATTCATATCCAAAATTTGGTAGTGGTGTTTTCAAATGATGGGGATAAATCCAACTTTTCCACAATATGTTTTGGATTTGATAACTCAAATGGATGTGACTTTACCGAAAATTGGTGGATCTATTTGGAAGATTTTAAGGGGAGTTATCTTATGGGAAGTTTGGATGGAGAGGAATTGAAAAACATTTGAAGGGGTGGTTTGTAGTTTTGATAGGGTGGTAAACAACATCAAACTATCTCTATGATCTTGGTTGTCCCTTACTAAGGAATGAAGGGGAATATCTAAGATTGATGTTATGATTAATATTTCTAATCTATTTCAATTGGATATGCCTAGAAATAGACCATGCGCTAGGTGGAAGCCACTAAACCAAGGTGTTTTCAAATTGAATTTTGATGGTAGCTCTTTGGGCAACCCTGACCTAGTTGGATTCTATGTAATGGTCCGTGATTGGTAAGGAAATGTAATAGTTGCATATATTGGCCGGTGTGGAGTTACTACGGCAAATCATGTTGAATTACTTGCTTTCTTCTATGGTTTGAAATTATTGGTGGCCAAAAATTTTGGAGGTGGATTCATTATTGAAGGGGATTCGCTGAATGTTACTAAATAGTGTAAGAAAGAATAATGTTTCCCTTGGTAACTGAAATTGATCGGTTTGCAAATCTTTGATATGATATCATCTTTGACTTTATCCCTAGCACATATGTATAGGGAGGCAAATGATGTGGTTGATTTATTTACTAAGAGGAGAGTGGATTTGGATTCTCTTGTGATTTCTGATAATGTAGATTCCCTGATGTAAGTTGCACCCATTATTAATAAATTTTGAATTGTCAAAAAAAAAAAAAAACATTTGGACCATTAGTTTCTATTGTTTTTAATGAAACACCTACTTGCATCCATCTGTAAGATGAATGCTTTACACTTTTTGGACTGCATATGTAGTCGTGCGGTCCAACCTGTATGAAACAATTTTCCTTTTTCAAAATAGGTTTTGCCACCATCTACTTTGAGGTATACTGAAAGCACTTTTTTTTTTATATCCATCTCTAAGTTGGATGTTTGATGCATGAGGAGACGCACATGTGGCTAACTCACTAAAACCGAATCTTTTATATATATATATAGATAAACTAACATTAATGTTCAAAAAAATAAAAAATAAACATCTTCATTTTGTTCTAAGGAAAAGGGTCAGGAAAGTGTACACTACGTAGAAGCTTAAAAAGTGGAGATGCACTTTTTAATAGTTCATATTGAACCATGCTCATCCAAGGGCTAATAATATTTTTTTAAAAAAAGGGTTTTTATTTAAAGAATTAATCTCAAATTTTAGTTTTAGGTTCACTGTTATAAGTTTATAAGTATGATTGAATAAAATTAATAAAAAAATATTTTGAATAAAAAACTATTGACTCGTAATAATTGGGTGAAGTTTGTATAGAGCCTAGGCTCTAAACAATAAAATTAGAGCCTACCTTCAAATAGTATCGAGAAATGTGGTTTCAATACTGAAAATAATTGTGATAGCCTTAAAATATATTTTCATATTTATTTATAAAGTTTAAAGCTTCAAAAATAGAGTAGATTGATAGATCTATGAAAACTTGAAAATCTTGAAAATTGACGGTCCAAAAATATGTTACAAAATACACTATTTCCAAAACTTAAAATCCATTTTATTCTCAGGTCCATAGATCTTGATGTCGAGATGATCAATTTGAGGATATTTGATGATCAAAATAACCTCTTCTAGTGAAATTTTTGAGGTAGGCTCACATTTGATTGTTTAGAGCCTCGGCTCTATGTAAACTTTTTGCTGATAAATTTAGGGTTATTATGACCATTTTTATTTAAAATTTTATTTAGTTATATTTATAAAAATACACCGATACTCTGTTGGAAATGTGGCCTATCAGGCTCTTTTATCCTGGGAATTTATTTTTTCAATAATGGTACAAAAGTCATATTGAATAGTATATGTGAGATCCCATGTGGTTGACACGGGGTAATATCATATAGTAAGATCCATTTTTGAGCTTTTATAAGATGTTGCACTGGAGGGAAAACCCAGTGTCACTAGAGAGAAAACCCAATGATGTGCTTGAATTCTTTGTAAGAATTTTTTTTATATTATAGATGTACAAAATTATTTAATTGCTAAATATCTTTTATCAAGTTGTAGGAATGCTTGGATGACATCCTATTATGAGAGTCATTAGTGCACTAATGACAAGTTTAGCTCATTGCATAGGATTAACAGTTTAGTGACAATTTGTTAATCCTAATTAGTTGCACTTAAAGAAATTAAGGTAAGAATTATACTTGGATCTCAACTCCTATAGACCATGAATGTGAGAGTTATAAAAATATGGTTCTCTATAAAAAGAGGTTAACCCCTCAAGTAAGAAATAGATAATGATAGAAAATTGGTAAAGAAGATTCATCAAGAGGACTCTCAAGGTAGCCTGTCACCGGATGCTTTGGTCTATAGGGACTTGGTATGGAACCTTAGGTCCATCGTGTGATTTAAGGACAGATCCGAGTAAGTTGTTTATCGATTTAAATTTTATTTATCTGTTATTATTTTTTAAAAAATTTACATACATATCTGTTATACTTTACGTTATTACGGTTTCACCAAATCGTTTTCGTTATTACACAATTGTCCGTTTTTTACCTTTCCTAAAGTTATTTTTTAAAACAGACAACTTTGACCATTTTTGGATGCTTAACATCCGAAAATAGGCTTGAAAAAAAACGTTCAATTTACTATTTTCAAATGTTCAACATCTGAAAATTTCATATTTTCGGAATAGCGCGGACAGTGTATTTCACTTCGTCTTCTCTATTTTCTGTGTTTTTGTTCATTGTTTCAGAGTGCTTCGTGTGTGAATGATTTTGTGCGCCTATTTGATCTTCTATTGGTAAAGAATAGTAAATAGTTTTTAGATATTGATTTTCAACAGTGTACGTTGTAGCATTTCTTGGATTTTGAAGCAATTTCACATAGTAAAGGTATGTGGGTCGATTTTTTATATTTAGATTGCCACCTGATTTTTTGTTAGGGTTTATACTCAAGCAGAGTAGTTATTTCTTGTGATTTGGGTATAGATTGATTTAATTTGTGGCTCCATTGTGATTAAATTAGATATTTAAAATTTGGGTGTTTTGAGAATTTGAAATTTTGTGGTATCTGTAGAACTGTAAATTACTTAAATTTTGGGGTTTATTGTCTTTAGCATATATTTGTGTTAGATTTAGTAAATTGTTGATTTTTGTAGTTGATAGATTGAGTAGCTTAAAAATTAAAATTTGTATATGATTTATGATTCAAGTACATATTTACTTTGAATATTTTGCAAAGTATTTAGTAAGTAAATTTACTTCGGACATATAATTGTGAAATGTATTTATCTATAATCTTTTTTGTTAACTCAAGAAAAAGTTGTGTATTGATCCTAGGGATGTTAATCATACATAGAAAGACATTTCTATGTATGAATCAATGAAACATTTCATAAAATAGCACCATTTATAGATTACTCGAGTACTTCTTCTTTTGGATATTTGTCAATTAGGTTATGTGATTCGGATCTTTTATCACTATAATTTGTCTTATTAGGATTGATATTCATATCTATAGTCAGGAAATTCGTTTTCATGTCTCTTGTGATCCTAATCCTTTCTAGTTGATCTCTGATTGTGGTTGTCGTATCAGACAAATCCTATATATTTTGCGACTAGATTTATGATTGAAGCACATATTTAGTTTGAACATTTGAATATTTTATATGATTTATGTGACTTATATTTTGGATAAAATAATTCGTGACTAGATTTATTTGAGAGCTCATTCGATTTGTGACTTAGCATTGTTTCATTGATTCTTTATGCAAATGAATTGTGAGGTACTGCTGTCTCGAATTAATTCTATTGCATTATCATGTTCTTTTGATAGAATGGTATTAGGTTATAGTCTATAACACCAGTTTATGGTCTAAAATTTATAAATTTTTCCGTTTAATAATAGCATGTCATTATTGGGTGTTTGTTATCAAGTAAATATCTGTATATGTAACCCTATGATTAATATGGTGACCATATGTGATTTCAGTGAATATGAACCGTTTACATCTCGATGCAGGATGCCCAGGAGGTCCTCAGGACCCTAGTTTGCTGCAACTTCATCCTAAACGTGCATCATATGTTATATGGGAATGACAGGTATATGCATATATTCATCTGCCATTTTTATTAATTTGTTATTTTACAATAAATTGTACTCAGGTTTAAACATTTTATGAGAAATACATGTATATGGGACTAATATGTTGTCTATTTGTTGTATTTCAGGAGAAAGAAGAAATTAGAATTGAAGAAAAGAGTTATCAATTAAATGAATGGAAATTAACAAAAGAGCAAGTTGAATTAGTAAATGCGTCTGGGTTGGGTCCCTTGTCTATCATTCGGCCCGGTCGAATTGATCATCCGTTGGTCTTAGCTAATGTAGAGAGATGGCGTTTTGAGACCAACACATTTCATTTCAACATTCATATTGGTGAGATGACACCAACGCTATTTGATGTATACGAGTTATTAGGACTAGCTGTGGATTGAGACCTAATTACATGTCGTCCTATCAGTGACATGCGACAGTATATAGAACACAATTTAGGTATAGTCCCTGATGGCAACCTAACAAGCTTGAGGTATACATGGTTGAAGGCAAATTTTAGGGAATTGCCACTTGATGCAACCCCTGTTCAAGTTTATAGATATACTCAAGCATAGCTGCTCCTCATCAGTGTCACCATATTCACTGATGCATCAGTTTCAATAGTGCCAACAAGGTACTTGTAGTTTTTGAAGATATTGAGGGAGCCAGCATATATGCTTGGGGTGTTGCAACCCTTGCGTTCAACGAAGACATTTTAGCCGTTGGAAAAGCTTGCACATATGCTTGGGGTGTTGCAACCCTTGGAAAAGCTTGCACTTTTAAACGAAGACATTTTAGCCGTTCAACCACTTCATGCAAATAACTTTTTTTTTGGTATATGACATAAGCGTAATAGTTTAGATTGTTTTCCTAACATATTTAATATTTATCATATCTTAATCTATTATAGTGTTGGTCGTAGGAACATATTATGCATATGAGGCCCATACCATATAGTATCTCTCCAAATATGCCTAGGGCCAAAAGATGAGAGCCATTGAAGAAATATTATGGCAATCCACATAACCTAATGCCTCTCATCAGACAAGAATTTGATAACCTCCAACCTAATGAGGTTAGTGTATAATTTGATATTTATTACTTTCAAATGTATTTAAGTATTTGTAATGATTTTGACAGATTGCATATCATATAACAAGTAATCTGGAATCCGCATTTCAAACCTGATGAGGTCATTTCAGATGATAGGCAGCAGGCATATCAACCTATAATGTACATTACAACACTAATATTTGATGATATTGCCGAGTCATACATGCCAGATTGAGTACTCCCGCAATTTGGAGCTAAACAGGGCATTCCTAGGAATCCCTTGGTTGTTAGTAAGAGGGCTAGCATACAAGGTAGGCAGCAAGATTGACGAACTGTGAATGCAGAGTAAATCGCTCACCGATTGTCTTGCCATGACCACATGATGCCTGAAATTATAGAAGATACTGACAATTGGTTACCCTCAGAGGGGTACAAGGCCTGGTACATTGGTGTCCCATCCTCTAATACATAATATCGCTAACCCATCCAAAGACCTATTGCACCCTCATATCCATGAAGAAGAAGATGTGGTTCCTGCTCATAAACCACAGTATATAATGAGACCTCGAGGTTATGAGGACCAGTTGGTACATTTATATTGACCTATAAATTCTTATAGTATTTTATTTACCTATTAATTCTATGAAATTGTTTAAATATATTAATTATGTAATCTTGTTTGTGCAAGTTAGTGCAATTCAAACATCTATAGTCAGGTTAGCAGAGGCACTTACACTTAGACAGAAGTGGTATCTTGAAGTTTATAATTGCGTTAACAACACGTTTGAAACATTGTTTAAATTTGTGCCTGTGGATATGGGTGACGTAGAAGCCAGGATGGAAAATTTGCAACGTCAATATAATGGCGAAGGTGCACCTGACGATGTCGGACATGATGGAGTGGTGAAAGTAGTCGGGCTGTAGAAGACCTAGCTCCATCCACACAACCTGCAGTTGAGGAATCTTGAAGATATGACACACGAAAGAAACAGTATCAGCCTAAGAGAAAGCGACCAGGGTAATGGGGTCTTGACCCGTGTAATGTATTGGCAGACTTGGTCATTTTAACTTTTGAAATGTATTGCACCCACCCAATTTGTTAAATTAAGTTTGTAGTGGTCACTTCTACTTTCGCTTAAATTTTTCTTTGTACTTTCGTTTAAGTATTTACAGATTTAATGGAGTTTGTGGCTTGTTGCGTATTAAAATTATTTAATAATTTGAGTTTCTGAAAATAATCACTGAGAGGTGAAGACTAGCATGTGGCACATGTGTATTAAACTAGGGAAAGTTGAACATGTGACAGAAATCATGTGAACTAGGGAAAGTTGAACATGTGATAGGAAAATTGATGATCAATCTAATGTCTTAATAATTTTCGGATGTCCAACATTTGAAAATGTGACTATCAAAATCCAAGTTCCTGGTGTCACAGTCACATTTTCGGATGTTGAACGTCCGAAAATTTCAATATTCGGATGTTCAACATCTGAAATCATTTTCGGATATTAAACATATGAAAAATGGAATTTTTCGGATGTTGAACATCCGAAAATATCATACATGAGCTTCCTGGATTTTGATAGTCAAATGTCAAATTTTTGGAAGTTGAACATCCGAAAATGTGAATGTCACAATTCAGTCAAATTTTCGAATGTTCAACATCCGAAAATGATTTCGGATGTTGAACATACAAAAACTGGCAATTTTTGAATGTTTAACATTCGAAAATTTGACTGTTAAAATCCAGGAAGTACCTGGATTGTGACAGTCACATTTTCGGATGTTCAACATCCAAAAATTTGATGGATTTTGACAGTCATATTTTCAAATGTTGTACATCATAAAATTTTGACTTTTCGGATGTCCAACATCCAAAAATTGATCAAGGTTTGGAAAAAAATGGATGCATGGACATGAGAATAACATATGGACATGAAAAAAAAAAGAATGCATGGACATGAAAAAAAGATGCATGGACATAAGAAATAAATGGACTTCAAGGTTTGGAAATAGTGTATCTTATAACTCATTTTTGAATGCATGGACATGAGAATAACACATTTTTTAGGCCTAACACAATTGCAGTAACACAATTAGAAGATTTATGACAATAAAGCATTCCAATTGCACTAACACAATTTTGACAACAAAAACACAATATTCACTCCATTCATTAATTCATAATTCGATATAAGAATACAATATTAACATCAAGTAATTCACTCTATCGGTTCTCTGCATGCCTCTGTGCCACATCGTTTGCACTTCAAAGGCCTGGTGATCGGATATTCCGTCTCAGTTATTCTTCGTTGCTTTTTTTGCCTACCGAGAAGGCATGTAGTCCTTGGTGGTAACACTGTCTAGTTGTAAATACCTGTCAACTCCATATCATCCGAGACAGGCGCAAAGGGAGTTTCAAATGCCCTTTTAAAGTATTCCACTATAAAATACTTAAGGCAGTAAACAGTGGGATCCAAATGTATATGGTTAATGGCTACAATGGCATGGGCACACCGAATGCCACTGAGTTGTCATTTTCTACAACTGCATGTCCAATGTGTTAAATTAACAGCGTACTTCTTCCCAAGATATTGGATCTCAAACTGCGTGTTCATGGCAGATATAACTGTGAGCAAAAATTGAGCCTTCATCTTTCGCATGTCAAGTAATTCTTGGGCCTTCGGTACTAGCATGCCGCTTCAAGTATTACCTAACTTCATCTTCTCTTCAAACCTGATCATCAACTATATCTATGTTTCTTCACACATTGTAATAATCGGCTTCTCTCGAGAAATTTAAGCATTGAAAGACTCAGCCATATTTGAGGTAAGATGACTATATTTAGATGCTGAAAAATGGGCATCTGCCTAAAATTTGGGAGGAATATTCTTAATCCAATCATATGCTTCTAGATCGGCACACTGTATATCAAACATTATTTTTTCAAATCCACCAATGGTCACTTTATGAGCAACCTTCCAAAACAGCATCAGCAATACTTCAGTATTTGTTGACCTCTTCATAAAGCTCTTGAAGTTCTGTCCCATATATCTCACGCAAAATGATGGAAAATATGTAGGAAAGCATTTTTCTATTGCTTCTGGCAAGCTTTTCTGTCGATCTGATATAATGGTTAAGGCAGGAAGATTAGGGTACCCATTCAATAGCTCACTCAATATACTTAATAACCAATACCAAACCTAGTAGTTCTCATTCTCAACCACTGCAAATGCCAATGAGAAGAGCCTATTATTTGCATCTAACGCGATGACGCACAATAAAATGCCTTAATATATTCCTTTTAGAAATGTTCCATCAATACCAATTAGTGGCCTGCATCCATTAACAAAACCCATAATGCATGGACGATAAGCATTAAATAGTCGTTTGAACCTACCTTCTTCTGTGTGGATGCGAACTTCGGTTCCCGGGTTGGTTCTTCAGATCGTCTCAATATACATGGGGAAATCATGGTATTATTGTTCATATGATCCATCTATCATCTCTCTAGCAACCTCTTTTCCCCACCAAGCTTGCATGTACGAAAGCTTGACTCTGTGATCACGTTGAACATCCTTTATAATGTCTTTTGCTTTAGTTTTTGGTTGGTCAAGAAGGCGGCCTTTAATCTTGTTTGCCACCCAATCGCTACGAGCTAGTGGTTGATGGACGTTCCCCATTGGACCACTACATGTGTGCTCCTTAGCCATAGACTTCACTTTAAAGTATGTGGTACTGCCAACTCGTAAACATCGCATTTGCCATGTGCATCCCTCTGCCTTGCAACTTGCCCACACCCGTCCTAATTCACTTTTGTCAAACTTTAAAACAAAATTATTGTGATTACAAAATCAACTAGATGATGCCGGCATTCATTAACATTTTCAAAAAAAATTGCCCTACATTCAATTGAACCTTGTTACCAACTCCTCTACATGGACTCTCTAGTGGTTCATTATCCTCCATATCATGCTCTGGTACAAGCTTAGGGTTGAGCGCCACTTGAATATTTTGATCTTGCTCAGGTAAAGCGTTACGCCGACTGTTGACAAAAGATAGAATGTAAGATGAAACAACAATTTCTGCACATATAAGATTAAAATAAAACAATTTACAGATGAAAAAATAAATTGTAGATATACATATTCCTTGAAGATGGGCCTCAGTAACAGATTCTTGTTGTGGCTCGACAATATGTATTACAATTCTCGAATATTCCCCTCCAACATAAAAGATACATATATATCATCACTAACATCAATCAAATCAAGCCCACTAGATAGGCTTGTGTTGTGGTACATAATAGCTAATTTGCTTAGAACACACTTAGTTAAAATAGTAAAATGACTTTTTAGTTCTTCCAATGAACTATTCTCATTATATTGTGTGACCTTCAATTTTCCTCCTTTATAAATAACACGTCCGTCATGTGCATTCGTCTCAAATGACCCCCCATATCGGAATACCAGTTGCACTCCCTCAGTAGCCATCGTCAATACTATTGTATTAAATGAATAGCAAAATTTGTGTTACAAAAAATCAATACAAAAAAATTACCAAATATTGGGATATTTCTAACTACTTTAGGGTTCATAAAATCTGAGTATTACATAATAAATTGAAATAGTGTACTACTAAAATTGTGAGTAATAAACATTAAACAAAAGAAAACAATAAATACTCACATAAACACAAAATAAACAACAAATTTTAATACAACCAAACAACTTTAACAATTATTTAGCCAAAACAATGAATACAATGTATCAACATAATACCAACAATAAATAATTATATAAAACAAATAACTTCATCAATATTACACAAATTCTTTTTATTAATAAAAATACACAACAAATATTATTAACAAAATAAAATATCCTAAAAAATAACAGATAATAAACTTCAATTAATCAACCGTAAAAAAAAAGAGTAAGAACGGTACCAATCACGTCCAAATAATGAGTCAATCTCTTCAACTTTGTGGGTTACATTATTAAGTGACAGTAAAAGGGGTGTGATGCTTCAATGCTCGGTTTTTCCCAACTTTATAAAAATAAAAATAAATAAGTTTCTGCTTGTACATGGGAAATGTTGGCGTGAAAAATTTCGGATGTTCAACATCCAAAAATATCATAAATTTGGATGTTGAACATTTGAAAATAACAAAAATCATTGTTGGAGCTGCGGCTATTTTCGGATAATGAACATCCGAAAATTGTAAAAATTCGGATGTTGAACATTCGAAAAAGGGTAAAGATATTTTTTTAAAAAAAAAACGTCATAGATGGACACAAATATAATAACAAAAAATATTTGATAGATCCGTAATAAGATAAAGTATAACGAATATATGTGTAATTTTTTCTTATTTTTTATTGGGACTAACATACTCAAATATTTAGATATGTATCATT
>NW_006498507.1:2853453-2870442 GCF_000471905.2 Amborella trichopoda | reverse complement strand
GGACCAATAGTCATATATATATATATATAAAGAAAAAATTCATATAAAAAGAAAAAAAAGTTTATAATAGGGCGAGGCTCTAAATAATTAAAACTAAAGCGCACCACAAAATATTACTGCAAGAGGTGGTTTCATGCTTTAAAACTTTCAAATCGATCCTCTCAACCTCAAGATGCATGAACATGAGAAGAAAAAGATTTCAGGTACTAGAAATAGTGCATCTTATAATGCATTTTTTGGAACGTTGATTTCAAGATTATCAAGTATTCAAAGATCTGCTCGACATACACTATTTTTTAAGCTTGAAATTTAATAATTAGATATGAAAATAAATTGTCAGGCCATCACAAAAATTTTTAATACTGAAAATAACATCTTTAACACTATTTCAAGATGCACCATACTTTGATTGTTAGGGCATCAGTCTTATACAAATCACACCTTAATAAGAAACCAGGGCATTATTATTTCTCTATTTTTTATACCTTATAGAAATTATATACTCCGGTGGCAGTATATCTATGTCTTGTAACAAGCAATCAAAACAATGGTCAGTCCGAGATGAGGATGTTGAGATGTATGTGGCAAAATAAAAAAGGATGAGATTCGAAAGGAATATATTTTGAAAAATTTAAATATGACACCAATAGGCAATAAGATGGGATATAGTAGACTTAGGTGGGCTAACCATGTGTGTTGCAGACCCAGTACAACACTAGTTAGGATGTGCGAGTTAGTTCAATTGGAATGATAA
The DNA here is from genome assembly GCF_000471905.2 of Amborella trichopoda. The sequence continues at coordinate 2,869,688 of NW_006498507.1, read as the reverse complement.
AAAATTGCAAAGGGTCAGATAAAAAAGATATAGTTAGAAGTAGTGAGAAAAAATATGAATATTCAATGACCTCAGTGAGGATATGACCTTTAATGAAGCAGAATGGCGAACCAAAATTCGAGTAGCCAACCCCAATTAATTGAAAAAAAACTCTAACAATGATGATGAATAGAAACAATGATCGGTAATCTTCTACGACTAAAGACAAGTTTCTCGCGTTTTTTTTCCTCCCTACCCATCTCTCTTCCAGTAGATGTAACGAGAATGGTGCATTATATATATATAATATTAACAAAAATAAATCATAAGAATTGGTTTTCTGGTGATGGGGAACATCCCAAAACACTAAAAAACAATAGCAGGGAAATCCCCACAGATTGGTAAATCTTTTTTGGAAAAAATTATAGAGATTGCTTCCAACCATATTCTTTAAATATGCCATCTTTCATGAGTGTTTTTTAGACCATACTATTAATTTCAATACTATCTATTTTTTCATCTACATCCACTAAATAAGTATTTTTTAGAATAAATATACCCTTAATATATTTAAGGTAACTTCTTTCTAAAATTTTGAAATTTTAAAAAGAAAAACTATCCTAAAATCTTTAGAGAAAGAAACTATCTTAAATTTCTAAATTTTAGAGAGAAAAATTATCTCAAAATTTTTATAGAGAAAAACTATATCAAATTTTAAAGAGAAAAATGATCTCTAATTTTTTTAAAAAAAAAAATCTCAAAATTCAAATTATCTCAAAATTCAAAATTTTAAATAGTGAAACTATCTAAAAATTTGAAAACCTTGAGATAGAGTGTAAATGGATGGGAATGGATGCAGGTTTATGCATTAGGGAGGTTTCTGTCCAAAGAAAATTATATTCTTACTTGGGGAGTTGGATGGAAAAATAATTAGTATTGACCTTTGGGTGTGGTTTAAAAAATATTAAGGGGGACGTGTCTATAAAATATGATCCATGGAGTATCTATAATTTTTTTTTCTTTTTTTTATCATTTGGTCAGTCAGTTTAAAAATTTGATATTTTCAAAATAAACTAATAGATTGTTGTGTTTGATACAAGAAGGTTAAAATCACGCATAGCTCTCATATCTGAAATCTTCACGCAAGAGGTATGGTACAAAATTTTATTTATTTATCTTTTTTAAATTTTCAACCCGATTAACAACACACCCTCAACAACCGAATTTTACCGCTTGTACTCCAGATATGTGGGATTTCCAAAGTCATTTAATACGAACCCAATGGGCATCAATTTCTCTTTGATGAGGAGGACAACGCATCCATTAATTTGGAAGGAGAATACATCAATTTTATGGCACATGATGCTTACAAATATTCCGGGTAGTTGGAGGAATATATAAATGCATTGTATAGCAAGGGAGCATGGACCAAATAACTTTAGTGATAGACATTATGAAGGAAAAAAATTTATATAAGGTTGCAATATTATATTATAGAAGTTGCACATCAAAAATGCAATAAAAGAGCGCGTTTTGAAGTTAGGAAAGCTTTCTAATTAGTGATCTCAACCTCGAGATGTTGGATAGGAAAAAAAAACATTTGGATCTTGAAAATGTTGCAATCTTATAACAAGTTATCTGGATTGTCAAAAATTTTAAGCATTTATAAACATTTAAGTTATCAATTTAATGTGTCAACCTTATAAGTACACCTCAAAAATCTATCTAAAAAGGTTGTTATGACGTTGAAAACTCTTTTGACTGCTCATCTCAAGACTTTTTAATAAATCTGCGACATATTTGGAGCTTTAAATTTCATAGGTCGAAATAAAAATATATTTTTAGGACATCATTAAGGTTTCTAATACCAAAATTATATCTTTTAACGCAATTTAGAAATAAACCTTAATTTGATTGTTTGAGGTTCACACCAATACCATTAATTTAATGTTAAAGTACAAATTGAAAATCAAAACTTTTGACGAGATCATTACTTATGACGGATTAATCGATAAAGGTTCTACTCAACGTAGTAGTGTGCCAATCAAGTTAGCCTGACCGACTTTGATCTCTCTCAAATCTTGGAAGCAATAGTAACATCTCTCTCTATTTTGATGCGAAGGCTAGGGATGGCAATGGATCCAATCCGACCCAGGATCCGATGGGTACACCTGATCCAGGTCCGCGTCTAGGTTAAAAAATTGGACCTTTCAAATGGGGTTCGGGTCTAAATTTTGGATCCCAATATTATTTTCGTTTGGATCCAAATCCAATAATAATCATATGAAATATAGTTAAATATAGTAATAAATAGATATTTTAATTTTTAGATCGGATCTAGATTTGGATCCGGCCGTTGCCACCCCCATACATTGAAACTCCTCTCTCTCCCCCACCAATTTCACGATGAGTACTTGGAAGAGCACACGGATTTCACGAGGAAAAGGTCGTTGTTGTCTTTTACCCAAACGTTGGTTTTTGTTATCATCTACCTGATACGCTTTTGAGCAAACATCCTTTTGAAAGTTGAAAATGGTGTCTTTTTTTGTCCCAGACATGGGCAATTATAATATAACCCCCGCGTGGCACTATATTCACCAACTTGGAAAGGATCACACCAATCTTTTTCAATTCCCAAAAGGGCCTCTTTATAGCTCATACCGAAATGGACGGTGAGAAGGGGTGGCAATGGGTCGGGTCCGGCTGGACCAAGACCTCCAAAATTTGGACATGTAATTGGACCCATTGGGTCCTAGATCTAGTCAGATCCATTGTCACGCTATGATTATGATTTTTTTTTTTTTTTTGCCCCATTTTTTTTTACCGTCATTTACTATATGATTATGAGCTTTTTTTGTTGTTAATATTGTGACAATATGAACACCTAGCACATGCCTTAAGACACATGTTTGCCATCATATACCCTATAACTATGAGTACGGGTAATGTCCAAATGGACCCAGACCCGGACCCAAATAGTGTACGGGTCCAAAATTTGGACCCATACCGGACCCGAGGTCTGGAATACCTTATCGGGTCGTAGGTCTAGTTGGGTCCATTACCACCCCGAATGAGATACTCTTTATGATCAATTGGAAATTAATAATAGAAAATCTATACAATGAGATTATTTATTTTTTATATAAATAGGTCACAATCAGTATTGACCATTAGATTTGAAAGCCCAAAATAAAATTTCTCGAATGTTGTGACACTTTCATCTATTGGATTTTACATCCAATAGCTAAAACTGATTGTGATCTCCTAATACCAAAAATGAATGGTCTCATGGTGTACAAGCCCTTAATAATTTTGTCTTTGGGCATAAAAGTCGGTTGGAAAATTTTATCAATTTAATAAGAAAATATCAACTAAATAGTCAGATTATCTAAAGGAAAATTGTTTCATGCAGGTTGGACCACATTTCTACATATGCGGTCCAGAAAGTGTAAAGCATCCATTTTAAAGATGGATGCATGTAGGTGTTCCATCTAAAAACAATAACTAACGGTCCAAATCAGTGTTTTAAAAAACGATGAGTCGAACCGGACTCGTCCGATTTGACTCGAGAATCGGCATAGTCCGTGCCGGTTTTGGTATTTTACACGGAATCGCCTGATTCCAGAGAGAACCGGGCGATTCTATATAGTGAATCGCCGATTCACTGTACCGAATCGATGAGTCTCGTGAAAAACACGGGCTGCACAGTATTCTTCATGGGTTTCTTCAAATTTTGTCTTTTTTTTATCATTTTTCTTCCTTGTTTTGTCATGTGATCGAATATTCAAGCTTTATGCAGCTTTTTTCAGCCTTTTCATGCATTAAATGGTGGAAAAATTTCAATTTTTCATGCATTAAGGTTTCTGCTTTTCGTTTTGTTTTAATGCAAAACTGTATTTTTTTAATTTGTTGTTAATGCATTTTTTAGTTGGAATGACTGATGTTAGGTGGCTCTGTAAAGAATTGTTTTTATTTGTTTTTTTTTTTTAATACATGATCGATTTTTTTTGAAAAATCGTGATTTTCCCAAAAGATGTGAAAATAGTGACTAGGTTTTGATTATCATGAGGTATTAAACCATATTTTTAATTTTTATTGTTAAAATTTTTGTTGAAAAAATTGCATGTTGATAAAACTTATTCCATGATAATTCTATATTTATCCTTTTGTGTGATGTAAATTAAATGGTAAATAGTAGTTCATGCAGGGAAATAATATATCAATATTCGCATATTCATGCAAAGAAATGAAAATTCTTAATGGAGTACCTTCATTTCTTATTGAATTCCTAAAAAACAATATTTATAACGAATTTTAATAATTTTTTGGAATTTTTTGAAGCTTTAATCTGACCGATTCAGCCGATTCCAGATCCGAATCGTCGATTCGTCGATGCGGATTGGTTTTTGAGGTGCGCGATCCGGGTCCCCGATCCACTTTCTAAACCATTGGTCCAAATATTTCCTTATTAGAATTGTTATTTCTAGTTTTTAAAATTTATTTATTTTTCATATTCGTGATCTCCATGTTAGATATTACATGTCCTTAAAAATTAAGTTTTAAAATCCATCTCAAAAATAGATTTATTAAAAGGCTTGTACTTCTATGTATATGGGCATGGCCACATAAAAACTGGGTCCTCATATAAAATCATTGAAGTCCCACATCATGCCATTCAAGACTCGGAGTGTTATGTTTACTTTTTTTTAACAAGGTACCTCCTCATATAATCATTATCATCTTCACCAAGCTTTATTTCAATTATTTGGAATCCGCTACATGAATCTTGTTTTTCTATTCTTTTCTATCAAAAGTCATATCTTAGTAAGATCAAAAGTCAACGTATATTTTTTCACTACTTCTATCCTACCTCATCGTAGACTATGTTTTAAAATTATCAAATTGTTTCTACTTATGTTTGGAAACCATGAACAAGTAAAGATATTTTGATAAATAGTCAGCCAAACAACAATATTCCATCAATTATTTAGGTTAACATAATAATACCCTTGATTTTTGAGGTTCACCTTTTCTCATTGTAAATTCTGCTGACCTTGAACAACTAGTGGTATAATTGTTAGTTGAGTTAGCTCACTTAAGATTGGCCACATCATCAAGCGTCCAATTAGAAACTTGAAGATTGTTAACTTTTTTTAAGAATTATTTTAATCAGTTAATTTCCGGATAAAATAATCAAATTATCCTTGTTTAAGGTCGAAGAACTTTAACACATGAGCACCTTTTTTGTAAGGGCATTCATATATGAATGCATGTGTTTCCAAAGCGTCATGGATGATGTCACAGGCGAATAGATTTATAATCAAAGCCAAATCCTGATGTTGATTTAACTATGTGGGTGGGTCACTTACAAACATTTATATTGCATAGAGATATTCTTAAAAAGACGTTCCAAATATGAAAATGAGATGTGATAATAATTTGAGGACGACACCATTTTGTTCCAAAAGCAAAGTGGCTGTCAATTATTCTCTCAAATATCCTCATCTTCGTTAGGATTATCGCACAAAATAAAATTCTAACGACCGATAAGTTGAGAAAGAGAGGCATGACCATTGTTAATGGGGGTTTATTTTGTAAAGAAAATGCGGAGACGGTTGATCACCACTTTTTGCTGCACTGTCCATATCCTTATCATCTGTGGTGTTGGGCAATGTAACAAATAACTGTGCTTTTGTTTCTCCCTTCTTATGTGCTTCTTCAGAATTATTTTCGGGTAAGATCTCGGTGTATATGGGTTCCACCGTTTTTGGGTTGCTATAAATTTAATTTTGATGGTTCTTTTTTTTTTTTTTGGTAATTCTGGACTTCGCGGGGGGGGTGTGGGAGGCATATGTAGAGATTATCAGGGTACTCTGATCTTTTGCTATCCTACCCCTTATGGAGATGTCACTGCTAATCATGCAGAGATGGCCGCTTTGCTGCAAGGATTCTTGATTGGAAAGAGAAAGGCTTGGGGAGTTGTTTATTAATCGAAGGAGACTCGATTAATATTATCAACTGATGCAACTGTTTATCTAGACCGCCGTTAGTGGATTCACTCTTTATGGCTGCAAATTCAGGATTTATCTTCGGGCAGCAGTTTTACTTTCAACCATATCTACCTAGAAGCAAATTCCATGGCAAATGATTTAGCCAAGAAGGGTAATTCATTAGATTCTTTGGTTGTTTCTTCTACTTTGTTGTAACTTTGTCATTATAATTATTCCACTTATCTAATAATATTCGGTACTCTTGTCAAAAAAAAAAAAAAAGGTGGATTTCAATTATTGCGCATGCTCTTGTGGTAGCATATTATGTATCTCCTCCCGCATTCAAAGGGCCTTAGTTAAGTGGGATTTTTCAGTATGAAACTTCGGGAACCACCTAAATTATTAGATCATTATTTAAAAAAATTAAAAATCCGAATTTTTTGATAATTAGATTTCGCACTTTAAAAATTAGACGGTCTCTATTTGATCTTGATAAATTATTTTTTTCTAGTACACAGTGTTTAATTTAGGTTTTTCTTTTCTTTTTCTTTTTTTACTTAATCAGTTGAGGCGGTTACGTCCCCAAAACTAGGCATTCTTAATTACTCTCATATTTGATTTTACCCGAAGGAGTAAAGGCACAATATACTCCCGATTGATTATAAAATTTGCTGGCATTATGTATTTAGGCAGGCGGGGCTCGAAACTTATAAAGTAACGAGCCATAGGGCCAAAATAATGCCCAATTTAGGGCACGCTCACAATGGGATCCAAAAGCTTCTTGGATTTCTAGAGATTGTGATAACATAACAAATCTAGTTTAGCTGGTAGCTACTGTATTTGATAAGGCAGCAATGAGGTGGTCCTTAGGTGTGGAGTTTTGGAGGGCAGGGGATGGGATATTCTTGTCCCTAGTCAATGTAGCTGGTTATCAAACATGGGATTGCATACCCAATTCCCTGTTGGGGATGGCCCACCACCGCTCCGGGTATCCTTGTAACTAAATGTGCTTTATGTGGCCAACTTTTTTTTTTCTTTTTTTTGTTGATTATTGATAAGATTTCGGGAAAGTTACAATCCCTCCCCCTCTTTTTTTCTCGCGCACCCCAATATTAATTCCAATACTGTTTATTTTTTAATATCACACTATTAATTTTAATACTTTTATTTCTGTATTTACCCCTTCAAATAAAAAAATTGATTTTTTTAGACCAAATACCCTGGTTTTTAATCCATATTTCATACTTTCTCTTCCTAAGCCGGTCTGGCGCAAGACACAACTTGAATATAGAGGTCGGTCCAACACAAAATGTGTTGGACCAACACATTTGCAATTTAAGCTGATCTGACACATTTGTGTCGGACCAACACTTTTTGTTAAAAGCCAGTCTAACACATTTTTGTGCCAGACCAGCACAAGCTGGTCCGACATATTTTTGTGTCGGACCGCATGTTGTGCGCAGAAGTTCTAAAACACGACGGGTTGATTTTTGACAAATAAAATGCGACAAAAATAGTATCGGCAAAGTAAATAACATGCATGAAAAATAAAGTCGGAAATAAATAATACACAAAAACACCAGATTTTACGTGATTCATAACATATGTTACTACATCTACAAGGGAAGATGATCCATGATTTTCAACTAATTCAAAGAAAGAAAATTATAAGGCACTTACTTGAGAGAATCAGATACTTAAAATTCAATTTTTTATTAAACCTTCTTCTCTCTGTAATTTTCTCTCTCTAAACACCCAAGTTTACTTTCTTTTTTTTTTTCTTTTCTTCTCAACTTTATGGTAAATTTTATATTTTCTTAGTCCTCAAGTCTATCTTAAACTATATCTAACTTGCCCAAAATATTACTTTCTACCGAATTAGAATTATCCAATTAAATATAAATTCAATAAATATGAGAAATCATCAATATTTATATTAATCCCTATAATATGAGATTTCCTTAATATTGGATTTCCTTAAGGAGATGATTTTAGATATTATCAAATCCAACCATGTCTACCTTGATATCAAAAATCACTTGCTCCCCATTCCAACATTCATCGGATAACTTTATGAAAATTTCCCTTTTTGCCATATTAATTTCTTCGTAATTCTTGCTGGAAAAAATTGAGTGTCATCATATTTCTCCACCTTGAACTTTGCATTCATAATGCTTACTGTCATACCAACAACCTCAAATCAAGCTTTGCTATCACTTGTATGGGGATGCTCTAAAATTTGTCAAATTGATTTTTAGCAAATAAAGTACGAGAAAAATAGAATCAAGAACAAGCAAATAGCAAACAAAGCATGAAATAAATAAGACAAAGAACATCAAATTTTATATAGTTCGTCACAGATGTAATTACATCCACAAACGAAGACAATCGATATTTTTCCGCTAATTCAAAAAAAAAAATTACAACCATTTACTTGAGATAACCAAATACTCAAAATTCTATCTCCCCCCAAGCTTTCTTCTCTCTACAATTTTCTCGCTTCAAACACCCAAGTTTACCTTCTTTTAATTATTTATTTCTCAACTTGATAGAAAACTTTAACTTTATATTTTCTTAGCCCTCAAGTCTATCCTAAACTATATGGAACGTACCTAAAAGATAATTACCTAAATAAATAGAATCATCCAATTAAATAAGAAACCCAATAAATATAGAACTCATCAATATTAATACCAATCTCAATAGTATAGGTTTTTCTTAAAGAGGTGATTTTGGATACCACTAAATCCAACACGGCACGTGTTGGACGTCACATTGTAGAAACATGGGTTAAAACCGGTGGAGTAGTTTGGTGCAAAAAAATCAATTTTTTTGCTTTCGGGGGTAGGTACAAAAATAAATAGCATTGAAGTTAATAGTGTGATACCAAAAGTATTTTGATGGAAGGGAGTATGCCTAGAAAGTACAAAGTAAAGAAGTACCTATAATTATTCCTAAATATTTACCCAAGAAAATTTTTGATTTAACCATAGTTTTAAGCATTCAAAAAGAAAAAACCTTAACCATGTTTGTAAATTTTAAGGAAATCATGGACCGATTACTACTATACAATATGAGATGGCCGAGATTCCATTGATTTGCACAACTTTGGTACCTCAATTGAAGCAATGAACTTCACTTTATAGCAATGTTTTTAAAAACGGATCGATGGGGCAGATCCTCATCTAGATCGGCTGAATCGATAATTCGGATTGTTCTCAGATTATATGGATAGGTGATCCAAAAAAAATTAAAAAATAAAAGAAATAAAATAAAAATTAAATAAAATTTTATGGGGTGGCGATTTAGTGGGGCCTATGTACAACATTAGATAAGCTTTTAGAAAAAAGAAAAAAAATAAATGAAAAGAGGGATTTTAGGGGAATCGAGTTAGGACCCATACCATTTCGAAACCAGTTCCGTCCTGATCGATTTTACATCCAAATCGAGAATTGTTGGGTTTTAAAACACTACTTTTGAGTGCCATACTTGTGGTTGCCTCTCTCTCTCACACACACATTACATTTGAATGACCATCTTAAATGATGCAGAAAAAAAGGTGTAAGAGTAATGATCCTATAAGACCCTCCCCCACCTATATGTGTAGGACCCTAAAGGGCCACCATTAAAATTTGTATGAATCTCTAAAAAAAATATCACATGGATATAGGACTTGACTTTTCTATAGATCCATGCCAAATTTAATGATGATCCTTTAGGGTTCTACACACATGGGTCGGGGAGGGTCCTATAGGATCATTTCTCAAAGGCGTAAATATCGTACCTGAGTTCTGTAATTAATTGATGAAAGTTGGGTCTTAAGTTATGGCAAATTATTAGAGGAGCTGTATGCTGGGAAATTTGGAGAGAGCGTAACCAACGTACATTTGAAGGGCTTGCACTTTCCTTTAAGTGCCCTCCATCGTATACTCCATTCCACGTGAAGTTGGCTTTCTGTTACTAAAGAAGGTAAGGGTATCACGGAGACTGATGTTCGGTTAAAGTTAGTAAATTTGACTTTATCCAATATGGTTAATTCAATGTCAGTTGCCCAGTGGATACCTCCTTATCATAGATGCTTAAAGTTAAACTTTGATGGTAGTTCACTTGGTAATCCAGACGAAGCAGGTATAGGAGGAGTGGTGAGAGATTGAGCTGGTATAGTTATTCTTGCCTATGCTGGACCTATCGGACATGCTGCAGTCAATTTTGTTGAGTTCACTTCATTGCTAAGAGGACTATTGTTCATTAAGTCCAGGAATCTAGAGAACTCCATCACGGTGGAAGGTTCCTCAAATGTAATTAATTGGTGTAAGAAGGAACACAGAGTATCTTGGACGCTTCGATCAATCTAGGATCAAGTGATGGATCTGAGGGAGATGCTTTCGTTATCCTTCTATCATATGTACAGGGAGGATAACGGTTAAGCCAAAAGAGGTATTACACTGGTGTCTATTTCTGTTCTGAATGATGTACTTTAGTCTAATTTTCAGCAATGAAAATTGAAAACTTCGGTCGAAAAAAAGAAAAAAAAAAGACAAATATTAACTGTGAATATGAGAATGTAGGAAATCTTATAGGGCTACATCGACACGCATAACAAATTAAAATCTACTTTATTGTGGAATAACATATTATAGATTTTGGTGTACACTGTTACATCTCTAACCCTAATCGAAACATAATTGAGCCGTTTTTCTCTTTAAAAAGCTCAATTCTATTTAGAGGCATTGCGTCTCTCTTAGAGTATTCTTTTCCTTGCATTCCTTACATAAAAGAAACATCATGATATTATACTTAAAAATATATCACGACACTACACCCAAAAGACCCTGGCTTTTTGTGACTCCACCATACTGCCATATTCGATAATTGAGAAACGGGAGAAAATGACCATATTTTCCCCTATTTGACAATGGGAAAAAGTACGGAAATATGGAGCTACATGTTTTCACATTTTTTTTATCAATTTTGGGGAAATTGCAACGCTTTTTGTCAATTTTATAAAATCATCTAATGCTTGAACTCTCAAACTATTGAAATTTTGAAATGAAATCAAGCTAAGCTAAGCTAAGCATGGAAAATAATATTAATTAATTAATACATATATTAATTTCATTTAGTGGTAGAACTTCTAATTAAAAAGTTGAGTAGAGAGAGAGAGGAGGATTACATAGTGTAATTGAAGAGAGAAAGAAGGTTGGAGAGAGAGAGAGAAAGAGGGGATTCCATATGGTAGAATAGAATGTTTACTGTTTTTAAAACCTCTAACATTTTAAAATCTCATTTTTTTTTTTCTGATTATAAATTTGATTTATTGCTACTTTTTTATTCATTTGAGTACCATATACTTTAAATTCACTTATGATAGTTTTCTATTAATCTAAGATTTACAAAAATTTATTGAATATTGATTTTCATACTATCCATCCATGTATGCCATAATTTCATATTATTTAGTCGCAACCTACAGAGAACTAATATCTACAATTTGAATTCAATATTTTGAAATGTCAAAATAAATTAAGTTTTGTTTACTGTTAAAAGAAAAATTATAATATATTATGGATTTTAAAAATAATGTCTCATTCATTTCTAAAAAAATTTAAAAATACTTAATGTGTTTTCCATAAAAATATTTAATTTATGACAAATTTCTCATTTATCTCAAAATAAATTTATAAAAGATTCTTATAAACTATGCCTATATTTAGACAATGACAACAAAACCCTTGTTTTATTGCTATGATGTTATAGATTTCATTACGTTTCTGTCACATATTTATACAATCCAACTATTTAGAAGAAAGAAAAACTAAAACGTTTCGCTTAAAAAACTTCAATAAATTTCCTAAAGAACTTAGAAATCTCATCCATATAAATCTCATATAACAAGGGACTTCTTGTGATGGTGATATTTGGAAAGTCACCATCTCCAACATTTAGATGATAGAATTCCAGTGCCAAGACAAATGCAAGGAAAATTAACCTGATCGTTTTAACTTGTTACAATTGTGTGATTAGCAAGATAAGTACCTGCATAAGGGTCTACATCATTCCCTCATCAGGAATGACGATTTAGATGCCTCATCCAAAACGCCCATGAGCAAGATCTTTCTTTGGGAAAATTATCAAAATATACTCCTAAATTATTGATTATTTTACCCATTTGCAACTATTCCGGATCGTGCATATTTTAATAGATATTTTGAAATTAAATATAAAAATATAGGTAAAATGTTGAATGGTTCTGCTCTTAGGCTATTTTGATGAATTTCCCTGTTATAGAGTGTTTTAACCCCTCTTCTTGTTTTTTTCTTCTTCTTTTTTTTTTTTTTTTTTACTTTTTTTAAAAAAAAAAAAAAGAAGTTAAGGAGAGTTGCCATAGGATCATTCTCTATTTCAGTTCTAATTAAAAAAAAAAAAAAGAGTTAAGGAGAGTTGCCATAGGATCATTCTCTATTTCAGTTCTAATTAAAAAAAAAAATGAAGAGACATACATTAAATATGAAAAGTTATATATCCACTCTTTCGCTCCCTCTCTTAATTTCACCCCACTCACTCTATATGTTCCCCTAATTATGGTAACCATCTTTTGCTCTCTTTTAACTATTATTCTTCTATATTATGGAAAACTGTTTCATGCTGGCTGGACCACATTACTATATATGCAGTCCAAAAAGTGTAAAGCATCTATCCTAAAGATAGATGTAAGTAGGTATTGCATCTAAAAACAATGGAAACTAAGAGTCCAAATGTTTTCTTACTATAATTATTATTTTTAGTTTTTCAAATCTACTTATTTTTTCATATCCATGATCTCCTGTTAGAGATTACATGTCTTTAAAAATTAAGTCCAAAAATTCCATCTCAAAAATAGATTTATCAATAAGCCCACATTTCTACATATGCAGGCTTGGCCGCCTAGAAACCGGGTCCCTATATTAAATACGTGTGTACTCTCACTCTCTCCCTCCTAAAATAGGTGTGTACTCTATCTCTCAAAGATAGGAATGTCTCCTACAATCTTTTTAGAATTAAGTCCCCATCTTATTTTCTCGACACATGTCCACTCCTTAACTCTAGCTTAGGCTTAATTATGTAGTATATACATATAGATAAATATACCATGCTTTTTGGGGCTTATTAAACTTGCATTACTCTACTAAGAACTCAGATGATAATTTTGGAATTGCTAACCCCAATAAAGACTAGCATAAATATTTTGATTTTTGAATTTTAATTTTATTTATATTTGTGTAATTTTTTAAATTGCTCAAGTTTATTTTTTTTAGATTTTTATGTTTAAATAATTCTTTTTTTAACATCAATGCCGTTTTTTTAAAAAAAAATGTATCTAGTTAATCTGACTTGAATTCCGATTTAGTTAGAAATTCATTTGTGATTTGGGGAAGTAAAAAAGAATTTTAAGTAACATAATTATAAGACAAATTTTTAATATTTTATTAAAATATTATTTTTCAAAGTTTTTAATATTTTATCACCCAAATTCCAAATTTTCTCTTTGGTTTAATATCATTAAAAAAGAAATTTAGGTAACATAATAAGACAAATTTTTATGGGGAAGTAAACATAACTTTCTTTTATGGCCAACTGAGATTAGATTTAGGTTACAAATGAGGGATATTTTTACAGGAAATGTATATATAAGATTATTTTTATTTTTTAATAAATAAATATATATAATAGGATTATTTTTTAAAACATAAATAAATGTATATAATAGGATTATTTACTTTTTTGAAAAAGGAACCAACTGAATTCCTTCTTCAAGAGGGAATGGTTATTAGATGCAAAATCAAAGTTATTTGCAAAAGCAGCAATGAAACCACCCTCTCTGTTCTTAAGGACTCCACCACTACCAGCTAAATTAACATGGCTTTTTTTTTTGTTGGATCCCCTTTCTTAGAAAACTCCCATTGCATTAGGGCCTTTTTTTACTAGGGGTGGATCTTACAGGTCAACTCAAACTTTGGTCTAGATCTATGCCCCCGCATTGGACCTAGAGATTGGGGTCCACTTGATCAAGACCAAACTCGGGTTGGATTTTAATGTAGGGAGAAAATAAATTGGAATAATAAAAAAAATTGTTGAGAAAATATGTCCTCTCTCAATATCTGTAAAGAAATCTACCTCAAGAACGATCTTTTCACAAGATCACACTCAATTTTCAACCTTTTTTTTTTATTATTTCGGTTTATTTTCTCCCTAAATCTGATCTGGTCTAAGTACATCCTAGAGGATATCGAGTCAGTGTGGGTATACCCCACCTGATATATGTATAAAACTTATATATATTAGTGAAATATGCACCATATCCTATGGAAAAAGTTTATATAGAGCCGACTCTAAACAATCAAATTAGAGCCTGCCTCAAAAATTTCACTAAGAGAGGTTGTTTTGATGTCCAAATATCCTCAAATTGACAATCTCGGTATCAAAATGCATGTACAGGAGAAAAAAAAAATGGATTTCAAGTTTTGGAAATAGTGTATTTCGTAATGTAGTTTTTTACCGTCAATTTTCAAATTTTCATAAATATGTCGATCTACACCATTTTTGAAGCTTCAAACTTTATAAATAAATATGAAAATATATTTTAAGGCTATCACAAAAATTTATAGTATTAAAACCACATTTTTCGATGCTATTTGAAGCTAACCTCTAATTTGATTGTTTAGAGCCTAGGCTCTATACAAACCCCACCCACTTTCGATGGGGAAAACAGGTTGCATATTTTCTATATAACAGTATAATATTTAATTGTTTTTTTGAAGCTGTAATATTTGATATATTTTGTCTCAACTCATACTCGACCCGAGCTGGTAGGTCAGGTCCAAGACTACATGACTTTAAAACATCCGGGTTTGGATCTCACCTAAACCTATCAAGTGAGGTCGACTCCGACTCGATGTGACTTTTTTATTTTTTTGTAATTTAATGGGGAAGATAGACCCTTATTTGTTGTTTCAATTAATTAAAAAGTTATACTTTGAAAGTGTTAATTGAGGATGTCAGCTGGTAAGAACTGGGTGTGGGTACGGTACCACCACGCCCTCAGCCGATTTCCTGACGTGACCCATTTACTCCTCGACTTTTGCTTAGTGATAAAATAAGATAGGGTCGTTTATCACTGGAGAACTTTTGCTCTCCAAAATGAATTCGTAGACCAACTTATGTAGCATTGTGTGATGGAACATTTTTCTTGGAAAATGACACTAATTCCAAGTGTCGAAGTCCAAGTAGCATTAAACTAATCGACGTATTAAATCCAGGCTTGTTTGGGTGTATTCCTAATTTAATGTCTTAATAAAATTAATCTTTATATTGAATTATTCGTTGTTGGACAATGTCTCTTATAAAAGGAAAAAGTTTATTTAAGTGCAAGGCTCTAAACAATCAAATTAAGGTGCACATCAAAAAAATTTATAGAAGAGGTTGTTTTGATGTTCAGAAATCCTCAGATTGATCATCTCGACCTCAAAATGCATGGACATGAGAAAAAAATGGATTTCAAGTTTTGAAAATAGTACATCTTGTAATGCATTTTTGGACCGTCAATTTTTACAATTTTCAATTTTTTATAGATCTGCTCGATCTACACTATTTTTGAAGCTTTAAATTTTATAATTAAAAATGAAAATATATTTTAAGGCTATCACAAAGATTTTCAATATTGAAACCACATTTTTTTTTTTTGAGAACCAGTAACAATTCTATTGCATGAACATTAACCAGTACATCATACAAGAGTCATCAACAACCCATAGAAAAAAAAAACAATGTGAGATAAGAAAAGAAAAAAAACAAGAAATCAGAAAAGTCTAAAGAACTACAACAATTAAGTATACAACATTGAAACCACATTTCTCGATATTATTTGAAGGTGCACTTTACTTAGATTGTTTAGGGCCTCGGCCTTACACAAACGTCACCCCTTATAAAATTGTCCGAAATAAACTTATAGGCAACTTACACATAGTTCATCTCTTTGAAACGTTGTTTTTACTCTATTCAAAGTAATTTGTTGAAAAAGGTGCGGTTTGTATAGAGCCTAGGCTCTAAACAATCAAATTAGAGCCCACCTTCAAATTGACGGTCCAAAAATGTATTACAAAATACACTATTTTCAAATTTTGAAATCCATTGTTTTTTCATGTCCATGCATCTTGATGTCGAGATGATGAATTTAAGGATATTTGGGCCTCAAAACAATCTCTTCTAGTGAAATTTTTGATGTAGGCT
>NW_006498507.1:2819467-2852088 GCF_000471905.2 Amborella trichopoda | reverse complement strand
CCCCCCCTCCTCTCTCTCTCTCTCTCTCTAACCCATTCTCTCCCTCTCTAAAAACCCATTTTTTCAAACTTTTCTCTCTCTCCGCAACCAATTTTGTCTATCTAGTTTTCTCCTCAATTGCATTCCAGCCCGGCGCATTGCACCCCTAATTGGAACAAGGATCAAAGATACAATTAAACATGGGTTCCATTGCACTAATCTTGGTACATCAAGAAGCAGACCACTGATTTGTCAACAAAGGGAACTGGAATACCAGTATGCAACAATGGCCACTCGAAAAGGATATAGTGGCTCTGCAGAGATACAGCATATTTTTTAACTTGTGGAATACCTAATTTGTTTATACTCTATAATCTAATGAACAAACAGCTATATGTTTTCGGAATACCTAGTTGGTCATAATTTAATAAAATATACACAATAAGACCATCTACTTTTGGTATGAGAAGGTCATATTCATAACAAACTATTACATGTGAAATTGGGTAATTCGGGATGTATTGCTAACTTGGCATAAATTCAAAATAAAATTTTTAAAATATTATCAACACACTTTGGATTTCACATCCAATAGTCAAGAGTAATTGTGACCTACTTGTACGAAAAATGAATGACCTTGTACTATACAATTTCTGAATGTGATTCTTTCTCAAGGAGAAAATGTTTTGCCAATAATAAAATTAGAGATCTAATAACAAGGACACTTATACAAATGAAATGGACGTCTTCGGTCATTCCTAGAGAGAGTAAGATCTTTACAGAGAGAGAGAGATTCCATCATTTCAGGGTTCCCTTATGTCTCCAAAGATGCCTTCAGCCCTCTTAATCAAGCATTATCCACTTATCCACAACCACTCCAACACAAAACTTCATAAACAAAATTCCACACGAAGGAATACAAATCAGTCTCACTATTTGTGAAAGACTTCATAAACAAAATTCCAAACAGGAAGGAATTAAAATCAGTCTCACTATTTGTGAAAGACTTCATAAACAAAACTCCAAACAGGAAGGGGTTCAAATCAGTCTCACTATTTGTCGAGGGGATGGGAACAAGACGGAAAAAAAAAGAAAGAAAGCGTGTGGCTCTAGTGAGCCATCATCAAGCCCCAAGGGATAAGGCCCTCATGGATAAAGCCATGAACAAGTAAATATTAGGAAGTGATGAGGTAGAAGGACACTATGGTCAGACAAAGCAGCGCAAGACACGGACACTTCTGCTCTCTCTCTCTCTCTCTCTCTCTCCAAGCATGTCTAAGTACTTTGAACAAGGGCCCCAAGCAATTGACAGGCATTACAGAAGCACTCTAAGGCAGAAGGAGAATGGCTAATTGGGGCACAAAGACAAAAGCTTATAGACAGAGAGAGTGTGTTCCTGGCCACTTGTGTGTGTGTGTGAGTGTGTCGTGTGAGCGTGCATGTGTGTGTGTGTGACAGAGAGAGAGAGGGAGGCCACCACCTGGAGGCAGCGAAGAGTATCTATGCAATTACTTCCCTAAATACGATTTTGTTATTTTAACTGATCTAATGCAGGACAAAACAAGAATGATAAAGCAAGAGTTCATGAAACAGAGCACATTCGCGCATGCACACATACACACAGATGAGATCTCATCGAAATATAGAAATTTCTCTGAAGCTCGATCCACACACACAACACACACAAAGATGCACACACAGAGAGATGAGGTCCAATCAAAATATAGAAATTTCTCACACTTGATTCACACACAAAGATGCAAGCCAAATTAGAGTTGTAGTCTGGTCAAAATATAAAAATCTTCATTTTCTCTGATTTCGTATTTCTGCAAGATAAACATCCATTCACTGTATAAAAATGCCATTGGCTCTCTCTCAATAAAGCATTTGCATTTCGATGCCTTACACACACACAAAAAGTAAACACAGGGTAATAAAGAGAATACTATAAACTGGCTCCTGTGAACAAAAATACAGTACCAAGGAGAACAAAATACACTCAAAATTTTCTATGAAGTCTTGGCTTCTTTATTGACCATGTTACATTTCTGTCTCTTACCACTTCCTCTATCACTCTGAGAGATCATGTTCCCCTCAATGAAATGCAATACCAAAATTTTTAGTAAACAATCACTTTATACCAAATTACTAACTAAAAGTTAAAAATATTCATCTGATACTGAAACTCAAAACAGAGAAATTTAACCTAGTGAACTTCTTACTTCGTTAACACTTAAAAGAGGGAACTCCACAAGAGAAGCAAAAAACATGGCTACGCTATTCGACACCAACAATATCACAGTGCTCACATTCTACTTTACCGTCCTCATCTACAGTGGATAGGTATAGGGATCGCATAACCAACATGCCGCCCCTGAGCATGAATACATGCATTTAACTCATGATGTATAAAGGCAAAAAACAAGGACAATATTGCATGTAAGATGTAAAGTGGCATATTGTGTCTTTATATGGACAAATCAACAACAGCAACACGGGTATTGTCGAGAGGATGTCAAAATTTCATTTTGTGCATGTTTGAGAGAGAGGTACATAGGTGGTGGGGTTGTGAATGTACTCAATCTTGGAAGTTTTACAAGTTTGTGGGCGAAGCGCATATCTTTTGAAATGATGATCATATATGTAGTATGTAACAATGTCTGAATCTTCATGGAATGTCTCTTTATTCAAACTTTCACAGAACCATGCATTTTTCTTATAATAAAAGAGTCTGGCTCAGATTCTGCAGTGTTTGGAAACCTGATGAGCTCCAACACGGACTCGCCCGAGTTACCAGGGCTTTGCAGCCTGCGAGCCCTGAAACACCTCAAACTTGTCAGAGAGATAGTGTAGTAATACTCACCCAAGTTTCTCACAACTTGGGCTAATATTGTAGCAACTCGGCAAGTAACTGATAGACTGGGCAAGTCCACAAAAACTTGCAAAGTACAGTGTATTTTCAGTTTTTTTTTTTTTTTGTCTTGTGTATGGGGGGGGGAAGCCAACTCCCCTTTTCTGACTCCTTTGAGATGAGGAAGCCAAATCCCATTTCATTTTATTCAGTCTTTTGAGCCAGGTTCCCTCTCAACATTCAACCCTTGCCCTCCTGTTTGCATCAGTAATAGATTAAAAGCATCAGATTAAATAGGAATAATAAAAAATCTAGACTCCCTAGATTTTGCTTTCAAACTAAGCCTGCACCGAAGTTGATGTCTTACGAAATTATTGCAAGCGTGTCTTGATCCACCCTTAAATTTCTTCCCTAAGTCAATTTTGTGCTACCTATCCGATCTTAAGTTCAGTTTCCATAACAAAATAAAAAATAAAGGAAACTCCTTGATTTGAGAGTTTCCTCATATAATTTCATCAAGTGTATGCAGATAGAATCAACTTTTAATTGTTGTTCATACCTTGTATAAGTTTTCTCAACTTCTTACAATTTTCCATTTCCTTTTCCCTAATTTTTCCTGAATTTTCCTGACTCCTTGATTTTTTGTTTCACCCCAACTCACCCAACTCTGGCAAGACTTGACAGTCTACTTGGGATTTGAGTAGTGGACCTGCTCTGGGCACCCGGAGTCCGTTTTTAAAACACTGTATGTACGAATATGTGTGTGGGGATGTATTTATGCATACATGCAATTATATGTGTGTTTTCTTTCATAAGATAGTATGGTACAATCACTTGTTAATCAGGAGCGCAAAGTTTCAGATTTCACAACTGATTGCACAAAAGGGAGAGACTACAAGAAAGAGACTGCATCCTCCTTCAAGCAGGTTTAGGAAAAATAACAAAGTACTAAAAGAATGATGGTGACAAGCTAGATAAAACAAGAAGACTGTACAAAGAAGATTGGATACAGTAGAGTTTATGCAGATTTATATACACCAGTGATCAAAAGACAAAATAGTTCCTTTCAAGGGCTAGGACTCAGAACCCATCTTTATGCGTAACAAAGGAAAATTAAAAGAAATGAAAGATTATTCCCAAAATCTAAATAAATGAAGATACAAGCTTGTACATACAGAGCAAAGAGAAGAGCTTCCCCTCCAGGCCTGTCTTTCAATGGGGATCTCTGGAAATTTGAGGCCAAAAAAACTCGGCTCCTATGGTTTTGCTAGCATATTCCATAGTTTTCCTCGACTCAAGCTTTCGAGAAGTTTCTTGGCACCAGGAACCTCCATATCTGAAAGTCTCTCTAAATGTGCACAAGCACCATGAGCCACCATCTGTTTCCTAGACTTTGCATTGTTAGAGAGAGAACTCAATATCGAAATGGGATTTTTCCTTGGAAAATTGTGAATTGAAGGGTCAAGAAGCTGAATGGTGAAGGATATTCCCTTCTCTTCCTTCCTAAAAGCCCTTCGATTTCCCTCAACTGTTAGGATCAAAGATAAAGCCCTTCCCGATGTTTCTCTCTCTGAAACAGTTTTCCCTTCAAGCATTCGAATCAATGGAGGGACGCAGCCTGCTTCTCCCACTAACTTCGCATACTCATTTGAAGAACCCAACTCTGAAACAGCCATGGCAGCCATTGTTCGGACCCCTGTTTCCCCTAAACTAAGAGCATTGACAATTCGAGGAATAAACCCTGATGAAACCAACATCGATGCAGCATTTGCAGAGCTAGCAAGGTTTTTAACCAACCCAATTGCAATTTCTTGAGATCGATCAGTTGGGGCTGAATCATATAAGTTTTTTAAACATTCTATGACTCCTAAATTGGTCATTAAAAGCCTGAAACAATCGTCATCCATGGTCAAATTTAGCAGGCATTCAGCTGAATTCTCCATAGCCATGGGAGTTCCAGAATTAGCAAGACCAATTAGAACTCGAATATAGCCTTCGTCCATGAAGTGAGGCCTGATTTCTTGAACCGATGCCAAGTTTTTGAGCACTCCAGCTGCTGAAGCTTGAGCAGCTAGGGTTCCAATAACACATATCTCCATTAAAGCAGATATGCCAGAACCAGAGCCAATAACTCTCGAATTCTCAGGGCTAAAGCTCAGAGCTTGAAGAGCTACACATGCCTTTTCTTTGGCAAAACCAGACCCACACTCCAAAACCCTAACCAGGTGAGAAAGAACCCCTTCTGCAATCAATACATGCTTGCAACTCTCTACATAAGAAACCCTGGAGATTGCGAAGACTGCTTTCTCTCTCATCTCACTAGAATCAAGCAAGTGAACCAGAACAGGGACCATACCTTGTGTAACAGCTATGATCACGCTCTTATCATCCTCCTGCAACAGACCCATCAATGAATCCATGGCTGAATGCTTGGATTCGAGGTTACCAATCTGTAATTTTGTCAATAGGGTCCTCGCATTCGCTCTAATGGCTTCTCTCCTTGAAGTCAGCTTCTTTCCTTGCAGAGAGGGAGTGGGGTTTTCCTGGAGAATCCCACTCTTTATCAAAAGCTCGCCATCCTGAATGTGTTGGTCGAGTTTCATCGAGAGAGAATCCAGGTTACTCTGCATATGAAGCTTGCCCATGGCTTGTTCATGGCTACTGCATTTCCTGAGGAGTTCTAGGGCCAGGGTAAGGGTTTGAGAGACGGACTGGAGGAGCTCTGAACACAAAAGGTTGGAAGAGAAGCTGGGGAACTCAGAGAGATCAGTGATGAGAGAGGGCAGCTGGTCTAGCTTAGTTTTGACTACCCCCCACTTGCCTTTGAAGCTCTGAACTTGAGATATTTCTAGAGAGAGAAAATGGAGAAGGTTTCGAGAGATTTGGAGGAGGCTCCCCCCGTCCTGGTCTGCAACTTTCATGGCTGTTTTCTCAGAGGGTTCCACAGGCCTTCATCAATAATAAAGAGAGAGTTTTGGAGGTTTTGTCTCGTGGGTTTCTTTGTTGAGAGAGAGACTTGAGCTTGCTCAGGGCACCTCTGTTTAGAGAGAGAGAGGTGGGGTTTCTTTAGGGGTTCCTCTGTTTAGAGAGAGAGAGTTGGGCTTATGTTAAGAGGGTTCTCTGTTAGAGAGAGAGAGAGGTGGGCTTCCGTTCAGGTCCAAGGAGATCTCTGTTTAGAGAGAGAAGTCTTCTTTGGAGAGAGAGAAATAGGTTTAGACTTTAGAGAGATAAAGTCTTCTTGTCCTCCTATACCCTTACTTAATCTGACAAACTCATTAAGAACCTTCATTTTCATCTTTCTCATCTGATTTGTCAGTCCAGTTTGTCAAAGGAGGATAATCATTATTTCCTCTATTAGTGACTAAACTACCCCTAAAATGTAGCTTTGGATGATAAGTTCGGTTGCCTTCTAAAATACGCACCTTCGTCGTCCTTCCACCTTTACGGGAATGTTGTTTCTAATTTTATGACTAATAGTTTGCCATCATGCTCACCACCAGGTGACATAAAATTTGTTGATCTAGATATTTTAGGGTCGCCTAGTCCCAAAAGGGTTGGCCCAGGCCCAGCCCGGTTCTAATTGGGCCCAAAAGGCCTGGTCTAGGTCTATCAAGATAGGGCAGGGCCAAGCTAAATAAAAATGTAAAAAATAAAAAGAACAAATAAAGAAAAGATGGTCGGGCCGAAGAGCCCCATGCCCTATTTTGTTTAGGATCAAGATGATTGAGGCTGGGCCCAGGTAGGATCAACTGACCCATTTCGTTTAGAAGTATCACAAAGCAATGTTAGGATTGAGGCTGAGGCCGAGGCCAGGTGGGCAATATGATTTTTTCTTATGCGGGGGCCACTTGGGGTTAGGACTCCTACTTATGCTGAGCTATACGCCGTCTTTTTTGGGATATGAATTATTATGGAGAGGAAGCTAGGGATTGAATTCATCATTTTTTTGAATACAAATTATTATGGAGAAGAAGCTAGGGATTGAATTCATGATTGAGGGTGATTCTTTTAATGTAATTTTGTGGTGCAAAGAAGAACAATTGCTTCCATGAGACTTCAATACTTCATTGCTACAGATTTTGGATCTCTTCTCTTCTCTTTTTATTTCATTTGTTCATGTTTATTGGGAAGCTAATGTAGTGACAGACTCCCTTGCCTAAAGAGGTCCCTTGCTAAAAGAGGCTCTTCCTTTTCTTTTGTTTCTATTTCAAAATCTGCAATTACATTTTAATTCAATAAAATTGTGAAATTTTTATAAAAAAACAAAAAAAATATCACAAAGCAATGTTCCTCTCTGTCTACCCTCAAAATTGTGAAAATTTGAGGTGTCATTCTCTACAAGGTCGGTGCATTAATACTTTTTTAGAACGGAAACTCTTCTTAACACGTAAGTAGGCATGTGGACAAAGATTATAATTGTTGAGTTGCGAGAGGTTTTGATTTTAATGTAGTGTGACTTTTTGAGATTTTAAAAACCCTTGAGGGTTGGCAGTTAGTGTTCATAGGAGGTTTGGATAGAGAAAAGTAAACAATGAGACTGTTTTGGTACCATTAAAAGAATTTTAATCTTTGTAACACATTTTAAATTGTTAGATTTCACATCTAACACTCTCTTGTGACTTAAAAC
This sequence comes from Amborella trichopoda, assembly GCF_000471905.2. The sequence continues at coordinate 2,844,631 of NW_006498507.1, read as the reverse complement.
TACATTTGAGTTTGAGTAGGGGACAGAATCAGGTGAGGTCAATCTGATTGGTGCGACTCAAACTATTGGACCCAATACTTAGGTGAGGTCCGGGTCATTCTACTACTAGGGGTGGCAGTCTTGTCTCGGACCCGGGTCTGTTTCAAGTGACTTGGACAATGACCCGAGTCTAGAAATAAAAAAATAAAAAAATGTTATATATATTTATATTTTATTTCTGGTTGGGGATGGGTCGGGTTGGCCCCAGCCCGGACCAAACCTGACTCACTAGGTCCAAAACATAGACCCGGACCTAAGCTAGGTTGTTGACCCGACCCGATTGCCACCTTATTAGGTCCAACTCAAACCTAATTAAGTTTGGTCTAGCTGACACGACCTATAATATTCTATATAAAATTATAATTTAGAATTTTATATTATAATATATATGATATTTTTATATTTTGTGTTTAATGATATTTTAACTTGTAGCATACCCTTTCAGTGAGGTCTAGCAAACTTGGACCTAACTGGGTCTGATTGGGGTTAAAGTTCGACCCTGGACTAGTCAAGTTGGGTCCAGGCTAGGGACCCAAGCCTATTTACCACTTACATTTGAGCTCTAAATCTTTTTTTTATTAGATTTGATCGTTGGGAAGAGTACAAGGAAGATTGCATAGTCTTGAAAAAAAAAAAATATTTGGCAAATGTTTTGATAGGGCTGCATCCATATCAAAATAAGCAAAACCCCACCACAAAACTCACCTAAAATTGTAGTTTTGGGGTTGGAAAACCTTCAAATCGATCAACTCAGCCTTGATCATTGTAGTTGTAAAAAAAATAGGATTTCAAGCCCTAACGCATTATCTAGATCATTCATTTTTTCTTAAAAATAAGTGTTCGTAGATCCACAAGATATATATATATTTTTTTGAGCTTCAAATTTTCATTGTCACTATTAAAAATTCATTTTAAAGATTTTTTATGCTCAAAATGCTTTCGAAATGTAGGACTCGAGGTGAGGGTTTATTTATTTATTTTTTTCATAAAACCTAGGCCTATTTTCTCCTAGCAATATTCATTAGTGTGAACCCTATGTTGGAGGTAGTCGGCCTGGACCACCAAATAATAACAGCCGGTCTGATTTTACTATTTCAATAAATAAAAAAAAGCTCAAGGACGTTGCTGGCATTGTCATATTTTTATGTGTTTTTGTTCGTGATTCATGAATTTCGCTTTCTCATTTATGTTTTCTTTATTTTTACGTGGGCCCCAGCCTTTGCATCACGCTGAAAGCTAGCAACTTTCTGAGACCTCTCCTAAAAGGCAAATGCCAAGAATTGACAGGGCAAAAGACAGAGAAAGGGACGTTATTTTACGCGAAGAAAGTTGTCGTTTTCGGTTATTTCGTGCCGAAATATTGCATGAATTTGATGGAAGGGGTAGTTGGGACTTGCATAGCCTGAGCCAATCCCTGAAGACAGAGAGTCATTGTCAAGTGACTACAGACTACGGACCGAGTGCTCGTAATCATGAAGGTGTAGCCCTTAATTTTTTATTTTTACGGCGTACGAATTGTAAACGGCTAAAAATAAATCATCTGTTCAAGGTGTGTGGAGGAAGAGAAGAAGGGGGTAAGAATATTTATTGAACTCAAAAAGTTCTTCGGAGGAGGAGAGAGTTGTGATTAGGGCTGACAATGGGACGGGCTGGGTGTCTTTGGCCTAGCCCGTTGGGGTTGGGCTAAACAAAGTGTCGGGCTGGTCTGGGCCGAACAAGGCTGTCTATGCTGTGGCATTGGGCCAAATTTTGTGCCCGGACCCTAGTTTTTTAGGGTTGGGCGATCTTGGCTGGCTGGCCACCCTGGCCTATTGCCGGCTCTTTTTATGCGAGCTCAGTTTTTTGAGAAAAAGTGTGATGAATTTGTAGTAATAAACTTCTTTTGAGAAAATAAGGAGTTTTTAAATCTTACTCACAATTGCCTTTCATAAGTTGAGTCTCTTTTGTTTTATCATGATAAGTTTTATGGGAAAGATTTCTATACTTCCCCTAAAGTATGGAAGATATATGCTTTATCTACCATTCGGTCCACTTTTGATCAAGAGAGCCACTTATCGTTTGATCTTAGATCCGACATCTCAAAGCATTTTATTTTTAGTTATATTTATACAAATTGTATGAATATGAAATTTGGTTAGTATCGTCTTCTCATTTGGGAACACTTATTAAAAATATTAAAAATAAATTTTTGATAAAATATAGTGACCAAAATACCGTTTGAAACTTTCAAGGCTATTTTGGTCATTTTATTTTTTTGGAAAATATTGTTTTTATATTTTTCCCTAATTCGAGTTTAATAGAGGATTGCACGTCCAAAATTTGATGTCAAAAAATTTTATAGAAAAAAAATTAAAAAAAAAAAAGTGTAGAGAGGTGACATTGTGATTAGGGCAATCTTTGCAAAACCCTTTGATTGATCATCTCGACATCGAGATCTATGACCATGAAAAATAAAAATATTTTAACTCTAAAAAATAATGCATTTTACGACATATTATCTACACCGTCCATTTTCAAGATTTTCATATGTTTATAAATCTACTTGATTTTAACCATTTTTTAAATTTTATAATTAGATATAAAAATAGATTTTGAAATAATCCTACGAACATTTTATATAAAAATTATATACCATGATAAAATTTGAACTACGGATGCATCCATATGCTAACTTCACATTTCAATAAAACGTATATATCAGGACATTACTATTTCAAAAAACAAAGGGCATGTAATTTGAAAGCCTTAGCCGAATCGAAAAGAAACATGTCATTTACTTAAAAACTGCCAAAAAATCCCCATTAAGGCAAATATGAACGAATTGAGAATAAATATGCTAGTACTATTAAGATTATATGCTTTTGTGGGAATGTATTGACCATTTACTCCCTCGGGTACACCTAATCTAAGAATATATTTAGGACCCCAAATTCTTAGGATGTAACACCTTCACCCTCATAGACTAGCTTCAATAAAAAAAAAAGAAAAATATTTTAAAGTATTATTTTTTATATGCTTGAAACAAATAATATTTCAAAATTAAATAAAGACTGTTTAATTTTTGGAGGGTGAGACGTAAGCCTTAAGCGCGTTACAGAATTCAAATCTACAATTTATTGTTTGAAAAAAATCATCAAGTGATTCGTAGGTGATTCCCAATCCAGATAGAAAAAGTCTGCCCAAGTAGGTATTGACTATTACTTTAGGGACATTATTTTTTTCCCCAATGGACACTTCATGTGAGTACATATCTCGTGTATTATGATTACGAACTTTTGAGACAATTATTGACTTCGGCGGGACTCTATTATGGATTCTGGAGACGGCCTTTTTCCACTACACATTCAATTTCTCATGCCCGGTGTTGAAACTTTGGAATCCCCACTTTTTCTCCATAAGAATTTAGAGAGAGAAATTATGGCCACTAAGATGTTTTTTTGACATTCTTCTTTTAAAAAAATATATATATAAAAAAGTCCCAAACCTATATTTGCTATGTAACTTATTCCCGATCCAACTTTTTTTCTCATTCTCATTTTTTTTTCAAAAATATACTTTCTATGTAAATGGCCCCAACCAAACAAAAAATAAAAAAAATATCTAAACTACCTTCCCTTACTTTTACCTTATCCACGCCTTTATCTCCTTGGTGTAAGTGTGCTCCGATAGTGCAACACTATGGAGTCACAGCGCTCTGGCACTGTCTGTGTACGTTCCGGTAGTGGATCATATGCTCTGGCACTGTGTAAGTGCGTTTCGACCGTGGAATCTGGAGTCACAGTGCCCCGGCACTGTGTATGTGCTCTCCGGTACTGCGTAAAGTGCTCTCTGGCAGTGCAACACTCTGGAGTCACAGTACTCCGGCATTGTTTATGTACGCTCCGGCAGTGGATCATGGACTCTGGCACTGTGTAAGTGCACTTTGACAGTGCAACACTATGGAGTCACAACGCTCTGGCACTGTATATGTACGCTCCGGTAGTGGATAATGCACTCAGGCACTGTGTACGTGCTTTTCGGCACTGCGTAAAGTGCTCTTTGGCAATGGAATCTGAAGTCACAGCGCTCCGGCATTATGTATATAAGCGTCAGCCGTAGATGATGTACTCCGACACTACCTATGTGCACTCTGGTAGTGCAACACTCTGGAATCACAGCGCTCCAGCACTGTCTATGTGTACTCCGACAGTGGATCATGCGCTCCGGCAGTGTAATATGGAGTCACAATGCTCTAGCACTGTGTATGTTTGCTTCGGCAGTAGATTATATGCTCCGGCACTGTGATGGATCGCTCTGATAGTGGATTATGCGCTCCGGCACTGCGATGGATTGCTCCGACAATGAACTTCGAAAGTCAACATTAAATCTGGTCAAATTGATTTTTGTGTACGGGAAAGACATTTCCATCTAAAAAAACGAATTTTTTCCCTTGAGGGTATTTGTATAAAAAGTATGTTTTTTGAAAAAAAATGTGAGAAAAACTTAAATTGCAGGTAAGTTGCACATAAAATATGATCGGGTTTTTTATAATTATCCCTTTTTTATTTTTTTTGGGAGAGGACCTACCTTGGACGGAAAAATGAGCCTAAGAATTAACGTTGCAAATCGTGAGCGCCAATCAATCCAGCCGGGGTTCTTTTCCTATGGCCACTAAGATGTTCTTTCAAAGATACAGACAAATAAATTATGGCCACTGAAATGTGCGAGAGAAAACACGCTAAAAAAAAAAAATTGCGAGGGAGAGAGAGATTAAGAATACCAAAGTAAAAGGGCCAGCAATAGGTAAGAGTCCCGGTCCTAAAAACGTGGGGCTTGATCCGCAAACTATAGCCGGGCTCTCTTATTTTTTTCTTGTCTTTTCTTTTATTTTTTCATTTATTTTTTGTGCAGCCCATCCTTGTCTTTGCCCTATAGGACTGCGCCTGGGCTCTAGAAAAGTGGGGCTTGAGCCACAAACTATGGCTAGTCTAGCGTTGACTCTTTTTTTCTTTGTTTTTTCATTTATCCTTTACTTGACCCATCCCAGCCTTTGTCTTATGGGGCAGGGCCTAGACCGGCCCTATAAGGACAAGGGCTGATCGTGGGCTGGTCCTATAGGGACAAAAGCTGGACCTGGGGTGGTCCTATGATAACAAGGATTGAGCCATTCCCGGTCGGACGAGGCCAAGGGCAGCGCCCGTTCCCTCCCTTAGTAAATGTTGGACGGTAAGGGGCAGCAAGAAAAAACCCAACCCTACGTTCCGGTTCATATTAGTCGATCGACGCCATCAAGTTACGTAGACTTTCCCACCAATACTCTTTATCTATCTTAGACGCGTTTTTCAATCGCCAATGTTCAACAAAAATAAAAATATCATAAAAATTTTACGTGAAGAGTATCTTGAAAACCGGCCATTCCTGATTCAGATCACGGATCCAAATAGAAACCGACGGAGACCAAAACGGCCTCAGCATGGCACGAGTCCTAGCCCAATTCTCCCTTAAAACCTTTTCTATATGAAAATGTCTTCCTTATGTCTATAGGCGAAAGTGAATAGTGATTCGTCTATTTCATCAACGTTCAAATTTCATCTTGCGGTCACAATTATTCAGTAGTATTTTATTTTTAATAAATTGGAATGACCTGCAATTTGAAAGTTATGTACATCTTACCGAGACGCATCTAATAAAAATATAAAAAAAAATTATCCGTAAACAAATTGACCAAAATACCCCTGAAACGTTTCGGAGGTATTTTGGTATATTTTTTTCATGTAAAATATTTTTTTTATATTTTTCAAAGATTCTTTTATTTTTGATGAATATAAGCTCTAAATTTCAACTCATTCCGATTTGTTAAAAAAAGAAAAGAAAAATGAAACACTACCGAAGAATCGTGACCGCACGATGAACTTTGGACGGTGATGGAGATAGGCGAAATCACTGTTCATTTTCGCCTACTAACCTTGCATAGTGTTTTTCTTTATATATATATCTATATATTTATTTATTTTATTTTTTCACAAGTTTATCTACTATTTTCTAAGTCCATCAAAACTTTCAAATTTTAATATTATTATATTTAATTTTAATATTTTTCTACACTTCTGATTCACAAAAACGCGGCCACAAATTTGTGTGTGAATGATTTACCCCGCCGTTCTCGGTTTTGAAACACTACTCGGGAATTTATTATCTTAGCTACAGAAGTCTCTTTCCCCCAGTCTAAGAATGATTCGTCGAAATGTTTAATTTAATGGAGATGCTATGCTTCCAAGTTGTACCCATATTTTTCCCTCTTAGAGACTTTTTTTTTTTTTCACCCAAAAATGGTTTCGATCAAAAAAATTTACACGCTTGTTTTCTGTGGGACTAAAAACACATGGGACAATCAATTTCGCAAATTAGAAACAAAGACGAGTGATAACACCACCTGTGATTTGGTTTTTATTTTTACCAATATTGACCCTTTTCAAAAGTTATTAATTGTTTCAAAACTACTAACCCATTACTTACCGTTAATGTTCAAAAATAAAATAAAAAAATAAAAATAAAATGGGGGCTAGCCCGTTCCCATTTCAAACAAACGTTGGTTATACATAAAAGTTCAGTGTTTCACAAGGAAAGGAAATAGTGACTAAAGAAGGGAAAGATAGTAAGATTGAAAAAAGGAAAAAGTTTATATAAGGTTGCAACATTAAAATGTAGAATTACATGTGCACCCAAAAAAAATCAAAAAAGGTTGTTTTAATGTTGAAAAACCATCTAATTGATTATCTCGACATCGAGATGTATGTATGAATATGAAAAAAAAAAAAAGAGAAGATTTTGAGTCCCATAAATAATGCATCTTGCAACACATTATGTAGACCGTTTATTTTCAAGAATTTCATATGTTTATAGATCTACTTGATTTTAACCATTTTTGGAATTCCAAATTTTATAATTAAAGATAAAAATAGATTTTAAGACAATCTTAAGAATTTTTTACACAAAAATTATATGCTATGATAAAATTTAGAGGTGCACCTTAATTAGATTGTTTAAGGTTGCAACCTTATAGAAACCACATCCTTGGAAAAATAACCATTGTATAATGGTAACAACTATATCAGCGTACAAAAACTGCTACTCCGAGGACGGTCTCTGCTCATGCCCTAGCCGAGTTTCAATTACTTGACTCGAGTTGAGCATGTCCCGACTAAGCCAAAAACCATTTTTAAAAATAACAGATATAAAAACTTATAAAATATAAAATATTTAAAATAAAATAAAATAAAATATATTTAAATGAGGTTAAAAAAGTAGTGAAAAAATAGATTTTAAAAAAATTAATTTGTGAAGGGAATATTTTAGAAATAATCCAAAAATAAAGGAAAATATGAAATGAAGTACTCATGGCTAAAATAAGTATAATATTTGGGTGAACTCACTAATGTTGAAAAATTCACTTTGTCAATAAAGTTAATTATGATAAAAAATTATCTATTTTTTGTCTATGTCCATCGTATAGTTATATGAGATAAACTCATAGGCAGTTTTACATAACATTTTATCTTTTTAAAAAGCTGTTTTTAATTTATTCAAAGTAAATTTGAGGAAAATTATATTTTTTGTCTATTTTTTTATGAAAAATAAAGTTTTTTGGCCATCTAAAAATATATGACAAGTACTAAATGTGAACAAATATGGCAACGACAACAGATATGACAACTGGATATTGAGATATGTCGGTGTCTAAAGGTATGATACACCTATATAGAGAATGTATCCTTATTGGTTGTACCCTCTCTATAAATACACAATTGTATTGTAATCTTATTGAGCAATGGAAATACAAAGGAAGGTTATTTCTCACACAAAAAACTTTAAATATTTAAATATTATATATAATACAAGATGGGTGTAGTTTGTATAAGGTTTCAATCTTAAACAAGCCAATTAAGGAGCACCTCCAAACTTTATCATAACATGTAGTTTTAGTGTAAAAATTCTTAAGATTATCTCAAAATCTAGTTTCATATCAGATTATAAAATTTTAAACTCCAAAAAGGTCAAAATCAAGTAAATTTATAAGCATGTGAAAATCTTGAAAATGGACAGTCTGGATAATGTGTTGCAAGATGCACTATATTTGGGACTAAAAAAAAAAATCTCATATTCATACGTCTCGATATCGAGATGATCAATTAGAGGGTTTTTCAACATTAAAACAACATTTTTCGATGGGTTTTCGAGGTACATCCTTAATTCTACATTTTAAGGTTGCAACTTTATATAAATTTTTTCATATGGGATTCATGTACCCAACTCCAAATAGTTGAGCTAAAGCTGATGATGATTTAAATAATATTATATATAATGCAAGGTACATACTAAATAACTAATAAAATAATATTATAAAAAATACATTAATTTTAGATGAGATTATGGAATCTAGAGAAAACTATTTATTATCCAAACGTTGTAACTTATGTTATATTTACTCGTGTGCGCTTAGTGGGTCGTGGCGGGAAATTAGGGCTGAGCAGAAGTTACAAAGCGACTATTGCTTCAGCTTCCACATGGAAAGCATATGAGAAATTTCGTCCCCAATCCGAAAATACGCCGAAATATTCACCGCAATCAAACAGGCCCTTACCATTATTTTTTAGTTCTAGGACTCTCTGAGGTGAGGACGCAGACCCATAATCAATAATAAATGTCAAGATACGATAAAGTTAGAAAAAAGAGTTTGATCTTCATTTTCTCTCACAAACCATTAATTAACTTGACACTTCAGTACTTGAAAATCCAGAAAAGAAATCAAAAGTCATTTATTTGACATCCGATTGCAAGTCCTGCAAAAACGGCACACTTTTTCTCACTTATAATTTCTGGTCAGTCAAATCCTAGGAGACTAGAAATTGGAAGTAATTATTGCTATTCCTTTCCATACAAGCTGTGGCTGTACAAGGTTGAACCCCTAATAAATCAAAGCCAGGCATATCCCCTCAAAAGGCAAAAGTTTATATAAGTTTGCATGCAACCTTAAAATGTAGAATTCCCACTTGAAAATATTAAAAATTGACCGCCCAGATAATAATGCAATAATTGAGGCGGTTCAAATGGTAACAACCTTGGAACCAAGGCCGGTTTTAGTTTCGGCCGGTTTTGGTGAACCGGTAAGGTATTTTAAAAAAAATTTAAAAATTTTCAAAAAATAAGAGATGTTGTTTGTAATGTATTTTTTTTAATGTTTATCATCATTTTGGCAAAAGATTGGGACTTGTTTTGACCATTAATATTTATTTTTACATTTTTCTATTTTTTTTGAAAAAAAATTAAAATATCTCTCTACGCAAATCAATTTTTTCATTAATTTTAAATTTCATTTGAATATGTTTTGTTTAATAATGTTTTAAATATACTTTTCATATTTTACTATATTATTATTTTTCAATACTTTTTTACCGCCCGTGTCTAATTAAGCTAGTTGAACCACTCCAAGCCCTATATCCAATTAACCATTCCAACTCGATTTTTCATTAAAAGCTACAGTATTTCTTTGATTCGAAATCTATTTTTTTTGACGTCTAATACATCTCGATGGCGAGATGGTCGATTTTACAGTATTTCAACGTCAAAATAATTCTAGTGAAATTTTGAGATGAGACTTAATTTGATTGTTTAGAGCCTCATTATATAAACCTCTTTTTTTCATATTTAATTAGTATCGAAAAGCGCAAATCACGTGTTTTTACTTTTTCTCTTATGTCGAAAGACGCTAAAAAATTTACATTTGTACACAGTTTCTTGGAACTCGTTCCTCGGTATGCAGGTCACGCTGTTTGAGCCAAGGCAGATCTCACTGAATTGCTAGGTCTTTCATAATGCCCAATTTTTTAGTCAATTTACATAAGTATCCTCATTTTCCTGCCATGCTCGATCGTGAATAATTTGGGAAAGTAGTTCGGTTACTAATTATTTCTTTGTTTTGGGGAAATCGAAAACTACAAATTTCAAGGAGAAACTGAAATGGGAAGAGGCTAAGGTGCACCGAACATCCTAGTCACCATATTGTAGTTTTTATTTTCACCGTTATTATTTTCATAAAGCTAACTTTTAATCTATTTGAAAAAATGAGTAGGGGCCAGTCTTTTTTATTGAATTACCTAAAAAAAAAAAAAAAAATTTGAAATACATATGAAAAGTTTACATAAGGGTGAGCCTTAAACAATTAAACTAATACACGCGTCAAAAATTCACTAGAAGAGGTTGTTTCGATATCCAAAAATACTCAAATCGATCATCTTGACCTCAAAATGTATGTATATGAGACAAACTGGATTTCAAGTATTGGATATATTATATCTCGGATGCATTTAATGGACCATCAATTTTCAAGATTATCAAGTGTTAATTGATCTGCTCGATCTACACTATTTTTGAAGTTTTAAATTTTTTAATAAGATATGAAAATAAAATCCCATACCATCACAAAGCTTTTCAATACTATTTCGAAACTATTTGAAAGTACGCGTTACTTTGATCATTTAGGCGTCAACAGTTCACAAACCACAACCAATATCAAATATTGCCTTCCTTTTAAATATTCTCGTGACATGGAAAAAAGGCCAAAACATTGATATCTCTAGAGGCATTTTTAGTTATTTAATGATTTATTTGTTGTTTTGAGAGTGACACTACCTTCCTAACTAAAATTTGTATACGGGGAAGTTTATTTCAGGCACCTAATCCTATCGGTAATTCTTTATTTAGGATGAAATAAGCATGCACTGCGCTCAATGAAGGATAGGTGGTCAAGGTAGCGGGGTACAACAACATGTTGCAAGAGAAATGTGAATGCGGTCATCTTTAACGCTAAACAACCAAATAATTTTTCTTTTAAAATATAACGAGTATGATAGTGGGCTTTGATTTTTCTTGAAAATACCCTTCTAGAAATTGCAGTCACCTTTGCCTTTCTCACTCACAGTGCATTTGCATGATTGTGCTCTACCCAACTTTCAAAATCCATGTTCTTAAAATGAGGGAATTTTCCCTTGCCTCTTATTAGTCAGGTGCCTTTTCTTAATAAATCACTTTCAAAAGTTTATTTATAATGAACTAGACAACATTAATTATGGAAAACCTTCATAACACATTAAACTGCACTAAAATTGTGATCACAATATCACATATTATGTATTTGTATATGAGATTGCTATTATACACTGCACTTCAATCATATTGTATGTAGTATATGCTATCTAGCATTACTCTTAAGCTGGCGATTTGGAAATTGGAATCGGCCCTAAATTGTGAGGCATCCGATTCTAATTTGGCCAATTGAACTTGAGTGATTATGTGTCGGATTGGGCCATAGTAAATCTAGAAATTTTAAAAAATAGGAAGACTACGAGAATGAGAGGAACACAGGATTTGTCAAATCCGAATTGCCTACCGTCAGATCCCAATCCAATTCAGGTAATTTTGAGCGAAATTAGAGATTTTTTAAAGGGTGTGGTTTGCATATGATTGCAACTTTAAACAATCCAATTAAGGCGCATCGCTGTATTTTATTATAAATGTAATTTTACTATAAAAATATTTCTTATGATGGGTTGAGAATCTATTTCCATATCTAATTATAAAATTTTAAACTCTAAAAGTGGTTCAAATCAAGTAGATCTATAAACACATGAAAATCTTGAAAATGAACGGTCTAGATAATGTGTTACAAGATACACTTTTTCACAGACTTGAATTGTTTTTATTTTCATATTCATACATCTCGATGTCGAGATGATCAATTAGAGGATTTTCTATCATCCAAACAGCCTTTTATGATGGATTTTTTTATATTCACATTAAAGGTTACAATTTATATAAACTTTTTCTTTTTTGTAAATGGTGCGGTTTGTATAGTGCCTAGGCTCTAAACAATCAAATTAGAGCCTACCTTCAAATAGTGTCAAGAAATGTGGTTTCAACATTGGAAAGCATTGTCATAGCCTTAGAATATATTTTCATATTTGTTTATAAAGTTTAAAGCTTAAAAAATATCGTAGATTGACATATCTCTGAAAACTTGAAAATCTTGAAAATTGACAGTCAAAAAATGCATTACAAAAGACATTGTTTCCAAAATTTGAAATCCATTTTATTCTCATGTCCATGCATATTGATATCAAGATGATCTATTTGAGGATACTTCTAGTGAAAATTCCGAGGTAGCCTCTAGTTTGATTGTTTAAAGCATGGTTCTTTACAAATTTTTTCCCTTTTTAAATCACTTTTATCCATGTCTTTGAAAAAGTTTATATAGAGTCGAGGCTCTAAACAATCAAATTAGAGTCACCTCAAAAGTTTCACTAAGAGAGCTTGTTTTGATGCGCAAATATCATCAAATTGGTCAACTTGACATCGAGATACATGGACATGAGAAAAAAATGGATTTCAAGTTATAGAAAGAGTGCATCTTGTGATGTATTTTTAGACGGACAATTTTCAAGATTTCATAGATCCGCTTGATCTACACTATTTTTAAAGCTTCAAAGTTTATAATTAAATATAAAAATATATTTTAAAGCTATCACAAATATTTTCAATATTAAAACCACATTTCTTGATACTATTTGAAGGTGAGCTTTATTTTGATTGTTTAGGGCCTCGGCTCTATACAAACCGCACCATTAAATATAAAATAAAATAAAGTACTCCATGTCATTGAAGGACAGACGTATACATCTCATACGTTCCATAGAATCAATTACGAAGCTCTGATATGGCAGAATTCAAACCCTAGTCTTTTTCTGGCCCCAGATCCTAAAATTTTCCTTTAAAGAAGGATCCAAAGCCATTAGTGACAGGGAAACAGCCCCAAAAATAAACGCTCCCAAACCCTAAAATGATTTGGAGAACCGAGGTAGGTCTATCTATTTTAATGCCCATCCATGTGAGGTAGGTTTATGTCCTCTTTTTCAATAGACACTTGGAGTCCACATGGCGCATAGCTTTGCGATTAGGGTTTTTATTGAATTGAACGAGAATTAGTTGGCAGATCCCAGGCTTCATGAATTTTTTTTAGGGTTCAGGTTTCCTGAATGATTTGTAATTCTTTGTCCTATTAGCTTTTAATGACAAAATTTTAATTTAAAAACCTAAGGAGTAAAATAATATTATACCTTGCCATGGTGGGTTTAGGAGAATCCATGGATGCTGAAATGTCCGAAATTTCCGGTGAAACCCGATATTATTGGTGGAATTTACTTTTTATTTGGGCCTATTTTCTTTTGCCGAAACTTACTGCAATCAAGGAAAAATATGGGATTTTATGACAGGGGTTGAAGTTTTATAGCCTTCTACTACTCTGTCTAAGCCTTCGTGACTAAATATTGATAGATTTATTGTATGCAGAGATTTTAAAATAAATGGATAAAATAATGAACCAGAGAACTATCAAATAACAGTGCTCAACAAATTCTTTTTATTGGCAGAACCCCAAGGGCAGCGGATTTGACCAATCAGGTGCTCAATATCACAAAAGCAAAGGCTATAATATATATATAATTTAGTTTTTGTGTTGATTTTTATTTTTATTTAATTTGATATGTATTCGGATGAGTGTGCTCGGACTCGTCCGAATAAATGGCCTGGGCAAGGCTTGAGTACCTTGGCAAATTTGATTTTTTGAACACTCTTCTCAACTATTGGAACAAGAGATTAAAAATAATTCCTTTTTATTTGAGTGAATTGGGCGTTAGTCCCCAACGCATTTATTAGAAAATGCGAAAAAATTACAAGTTCCTCAATGTACAACCCTCTCAATGGGAAGACCAGCAACATCATAAGACAGCAATGAATTATTTGTATATATTATTTTTATTTTGTTTGTTAGAGAATACGTTATAAAACAGCCTTTAAAGATGGGATATAGAAAAATTAATATTTTAAATTTTATGTACAGATTAATCTTCTTCTTTTTTTTCTTTTTTCTTTTTTATTTTTTAATTTTTTTAATTATCTTAATCCTTAACTGAATTTCTCTGGTTACGTAGATGAGTGTTTAGCATTTGAAGCCAAATGATTTTATATTTGATATTGTGTTTTTTTTTACGTACACGGACACAAATAAAGTTTGAATTTTACCGGTAAGCACTTATTCTCTATCTCTTTCATGTAATTCTCTCGGCTGTCAAGAAAATCCCTATCATGCTTTCTCAACTTGCTACAACAAAAATAATACCTTTAGTATTTGATTTCTTTAGAGTAGAGAATTTTTATGTAAATTAGTTATATGCTAGAATCTTATTTTTGAAATTCCACTTTAATTAAAAAGTGTAGCCTTCTTGAATGACCTTAGAAAATTTGAAGAGAGAAATGAAAATAAAGAAGAAAAACCAAAAGGAGAGAAATGAAAAGAAACTCAAGGGTCGATTCATTATGGTTTCACCATTGAAGAGAGAGATAAAACAACAGTGAAAGGATTTTTTAAATGCAAGAGAATGAGAGTCCAAAAAAATAAAAAAAAATCAAATTCCATTAAGAACCTCAAATTTGCATGATAAAACATTCGTGAGTATATGGAATGCCTATAATCCAAACTGTTGTAAAAAGTTTTTACAATTTTCATAGAGCACAATAACTTAAACAAATAATAAATTCATGAATATCTATTTAACAAAATTTTAGCCCATATTTTAGCTGTAAAAGTAGCATGTGTATTAAAACATAGCGATCTATTGCTATTATATATAACTCATCAGTATAACACATAATGTTCAAGTTTTATGAAAATTTTGTTGTATGGACGAGTGAGGCTGTGTCTACTGTTTAGGCTTAAACTAATACCACTTAAGACACTGCCATAGCCAAGATTATCTTTTTAGGTGTTCTACTGAAATTTTCTCGAAGTTTTTTCCCATAATTGTCTGTCTAGATTGAATACATTGTCAATTAAAGCAAAAAATTGAATTATGTAAGTGAAATGCATTCTGAAGGATCAATTCAACCTCAGAATGAATCCTAAATTCCAAGAAATAAGAAGTTAATGAAACATTGTTCCCTCTTGTGTAACTCTTAACTTCACAATTCAAGAACATGACCTTCTAATGAGGGGTGATGCTTGAATAAGGTTGACACCTTATACTATTGTAGTACGGTGCACCTCAAAACTATGCCAAAAATACAGTTTCGGTACTGCAAAGCCTTGCAAATGATATGAAAATCTATTTTATCCCCCAATTATGAATTTAAAGATCCAAAAACAGTGACGATCAAGCAGATCTATAAACCCTTGAAAATCTTGAATATGGATGGTCCAGATAATGTGTTAGAAAGATGAGCTATTTTTAGGCATTAGAAATCTTTTTTTTTTTATGTCTATGAATCTTGAGGTCAAGATGACCGATTTGAGGGTTTTCCAGCACAGGAACAACCTTTTCTAGTGGATTTTTTAAGTGCACCTTGTACAATATAAAATTGACAAGTTATGTAAACTTTTTCCTTTAATGAGTTATCCAGTTTGTTTACTTTTGCTTATCTTACAAAGATTGAATGTGTTTTTTTTTTTTGGAAACGTATACAAATGGACCATTTTTTTCTTTTAGTACAAGGAGGTCACAATCATTCTTGTTCGACAAATTTCAAATCAGATGGTTGTAAGAGTGTCATTGACTATACTCAAAGTTTAAAAAAAAATTCTCGAATTTCGTAACATATACCAAGGCATCAAATTTGATATCTAATGGCTAGGAGTAACTATGAGCTCGTAACAAAGATCAATGGTCTCATTGTATATTATCCTTTTTTTTAACTTGTATGTCTAAGTTGAATGTGATTTTCCATTTTCTTGAGATATGGTTGTTTATTAGTTTGATTCATTTGCTATTAATTAATTTGAGAAAATGATTATAAATGATGTCTAGTAATATGAAGGCTATTCATTTTGGTTTACAATTGTTTCAAATTACATTGGGTCCAAATAATCAAAAGACCATACAAATAGGAAATGGCAATTTCATTTGTTGTAATAAGGGATAGTACATACAACAATGTGTATGCTGGTGAGTATATGGATATAAGAAAGCTCTCTCACAAGGGAAAGTAATTCTTTACCAAAATAAGGATGAGAGTGCTTTCTCATGAAAATGCATGGAAAATTGTTTCATGCGGGCTGGACGGCATGACTACCTATGCAGTTCAAAAAATGTAAAGCATCAATTTTAAAGATAGATGTAAGTAGGTGTTCCATCTAAAAACAATGGAAAATAACGGTCCAGATGTTTTTTTATTAGAATTATTGTTTCTAGTTTTTTATTTTTTTTAATATTTTAATTTCTTCATATGCATGATCTCCATGTTAGAGATTACATGTCTTTAAAAATTAAGACAAAAAATTCATCTCAAAAACAGATTTATTAAGAGGCCCACATTTCTACATATGCAGGTTTGGCCGCATAGAAACTGGGTCCAAAATACATTAATGATACTGTTGTTGTCCTGGGCACTACAATGTGAAATAAACATAAGCGTAGTGGCAATGGACCCGGACCCGACTTGGGACCCGTCAGGTATACCCGACTAGGTCTGGGTCTGGGTCCAGCATTTGGACTTGGCGGGTCGGGTCCAAGTCCAAAACCTAGACTTGAACACTATTCGGGTTTGGGTATGGGTTCGGTTGTACACGAGCCGTACCCGTAAACTGTTGGAGATAAAATACTTTAAGCCCTATTCGTTTGAGTGTATTAAGGATCGTATACAATAAAAACTCATAATCATCTTTAGCTATTAAACGACAAATAAGACGGTTTGAAATCTAATGGCGGGGGATTGTGACCTTTAGCCAATAATTTGGATATACGATGGTAAAGAAAGGGTAAAAAAAAAAAAAAAAAAAGGCTCATAGGGAGGGTGGCAATAGACCCGACCAGACTCAGGACCTGACAGGATAGACCCAGGACCCAATGTGTATGGGTATGGGTCCAACTTTTAGACTTGACAGGTAAGGTCTGGGTCCAAAACTTGGACCCGAATATATTTGGGTCTGGGTATGGGTATGGGTCCAACTTTTGGACCTGACAGGTAGGGTTTGGGTCCAAAACTTGGACCCGAATATATTTGGGTCTGGGTTTGGATCTAAGTCCAGCGAAACCCTATCCATTGCCACCCCTAAATAAACATGATTTGGGCACTCGGTTGATTGGTAACTGTCTTCATAATTACAAAATTTGTATCCCAGCTTTGAAATACCACCGCCAATCTGCAAATAAAAAAAGGGCTATTATTAGTCTCTCAAAAAAAAAAAAAAAAAAGAAGTAAAGAAAAGAAAAGAAAAGGGCTATTACTGCTATCTTCTTTGTTCGAGGATTTGAAATTCCCTTGACACAAATCGCAATAGTGACCATAGGCATTGGAGCGGCAACGGGCTTAGAGCCCCGCCGGAATCTAGCGCTTACTCCACGTAATTATAATGAAGTATGGCCTTGGCCCTGGGTCAGGGCTAATGCCATATTATATACCATTGAGGTTAGAGGCTAGGTCGGACCAGGCATAGGTTGCGATCAGGCCTCGCCCAAAAAAAGTTGATGAGCAAATTATTATTCTTGATTTCAGCGGGCTCAAAATGATGAAAACACTGAATTTTCATAGCACGGCCTAAAATGACTGAAGTATGTTTAATTATGTGAACAAAGATACTCTCTCTCTCATTCGTTGTGGTCCCAATTGGGGCAAAAACATTATTTAGAGGCCAACCAAAAAAATGAAAATCTCGAAAATCCTATTTTAATCAATAATGCCAACATGATAACTGAACAATTTTGGAGAAAATAGTGAAGTAGGAAAACCTCGAAGAACAAGTTTTTTTATAAAAAAACTAATTAAGTTAAAAAATCATGAACAATAGAAAACAAACAACAACAATATTCAATTGTGTGCCATCTATGCATGCAACAAATAGCAACAACAATGAATTCAAATCCATAAAATAAAAAAGCAAAGGCCAAATAGATGAAATCTAGGAACTCACTTGGTTCAGAGACGAAGAGAGCACAAAATTTACAAAATTACTAGCATTGATTTGGAACCTCAGAGTAGGCAAGCTTAGCTGCTCATGGATTATGGTCATGTTAGTCTTTATTCTCTAGTCAATTGGTTTCGGGATAGCCTATAAGTCTGAGTTATATGAGTGTTAATATGAAGGATATAATGTAGATTTTCCTTTATATTGACCAATAAGAAGCTCATATATTGCACGAAACTTTAGGCTATCTCATCTAATAGAACAATATAAATAAAGTCAGACATTACTGATAATTATATTGATATAGATAAAAAAAAAAAAAATGGCACATCTTTTCTATTACATAGATTTCTACTTTTAAGTTTTGATAGTTTTTAAAATATTGGAAAAGGTGAAATATGTCTAGAGTGAAATATTAAAATTTATAATTTAGAAAATAAAAATTTACTCAAACTAAGTTTTGAAGCATAAAACTTTATACTTAGAATTATAAATTTTTGGAAACGAAAGAAACAAAGGTAGTTTCTTATTTATTTTGTGTTAAGACAACATAGTTTTTCAAACATTGGATGGTGGTAATAAATAGTTAGTCAATAATTTTTAAACTATCAACTAATAAATATTAGAAGCATGAACATAAAAATAACATTATTTATTATTTTTGAGAATTTAAATCACAAAGAAAAATAATACATTCTATTTTTTTAATCTGTTAAATTTAAGTACATTAAAAAAACATTTTGAATGACATGGATAAAAGTTTCACCATAAATTTGAATACATGTCCAAGAGAAATCCAATATATTAACTTTCTAATAACACAAATTTAAAAATTAAATCCATGAAACACAATTAAAAGGATGGAAAAAAATAAAGTATATTTTATTTAAATATTTGATTTGGAGAGAATGAGAGAACACCCCAATCATTCAAATATTTGACTTCCTAATGTACAAGATATAATAAAATATTATAAAAGAAGAGTAAAGAAGTACATTAAAATTAAACCTCTAAGGTAGAAAGGAAATAACAAATATAAATTGGGATCAATTACCTCTAAGGTAGAACCGTAATGTTGTCACACTTCACATAAGGGAGAGACCTGCTAAGCATAATACATAAGTAAACAATTTGGCCTTGACATGTAAAATTAATTAAAAAAATGTTAAAAAATATGTTATGATACAGGAAATTCTCTTTCCTCAAATATCTCTCTCTCATGCCCCCTCTCGGGACCTCTCTCTCATGGATCATTTTCTCTCTCTCTCTCTCTCTCATGTACCCCCAACCCTTACGTCCTCATTGATCCTTCTCTCTCTATCTAACAAGTAGTTGATATCTAGTTTAAAATATAAAGTCTGAAAGAGATAATCCATGAAATTTAAAATATAGCAAGTTGTTGTCTTAATATCATTCGAGGCGAAAGATCAATGTCATATCTTATTCAAGATCAAAGATCTTGTATTTTGAAAAGAAAGTTTATCTCGTTCCTATAAAAAATCTATTTTGAATCTCCTAAAATAAATAGAAAGATAAAATTGCTTAAAATCCCTCTATTTGTAGGAAAGGTACTCTACTTTTATCTCTATATATAATGTCCCTTTTCATTTTTATGACATTTGTCTACCCCTTGACTTCAACTTAGTAGTATAGAAGATAGATAGATAGATAAATAGATAGGTATGTTATAACATGGCCTTAAAAATACATATTTTAGGCTATTGTATGGACTATAGTCCTGTAGGCATTATACTTTGGCATGAAGCTGGCACAAAGCCAATCCCAGCTTGGAGGCCAGCAGGCTGGCCCGGCTTATTTGGCATGTCTACAAGCTATCGATCATGTTATTTTGAAAAGCTCTATTTTGATAACTATAAATGATAAATTCTTAGCTAAATTTAAATGGATTTAGTATTAGTAAGCGGTGGCTTTACAAAATTTGTTGAGGCTGCATTACAATAGCTAGATTAAAAAACTAGATTCGGTGCCACAAAATTAAGATGGCCTACAAATCTAATCTATTTTTTTCTTGAATCTGGAATTTGAAGCTAAAAAAATGATGCATATCTGGCGGCTTTGTGAACACTTGAATGGATATACAAGGATGGACCATTTTAAAGACTTGTAATCCATTTTTTGTTTTTTAGACCCATGATAGTTTACTTGAAGACAAGTCACTGAACTTAATAAACAATAAGGTGCATACCCAATGAGCTCATGCTCTTAGCATTGGAATGTTGTTACACGAAATTTGTTGTAATTTGCATTCGAAAGGTTTGTATAGTAACTAGGATTACAACTTGGATGGTGGATTTAGTTTTGTGTGTGGTCAATGTTTTAAAGATTTAAAGCAGTCAAAGCTGAATTTGTTGATGGGTAGTATTTAGACTTGAAGTTTTGAGTCTCAAAGAGTGTTGTAAGGCGACCAAAAATAGTCGTGTCAAATTTTTGTTGGAAAAAACAATACGGTCCAACGACCAAAGCATAAGCAAAATAAAACATCCAGGAACTGGGCATCATACTTGAGTGCTCGTACAATAATTTTGATGAACGTATGTGGAGATGAATGATTAACTCACATAGGCACGTTCGACAACTACTAGAGCTGTCGAAATCTGTTCCACACCGCAAATCCCGAGCGAGGTGGAAGCTCACAAACACTCCCACAAAATGTGATGGGAGCAGTACAAGCTCAACTTTTTTGACAACTCTTTATCTCTCAGGGTCGAATCTCTCCTTAGATCTCAAATGGGAGAGGGATTATACTCACACTCTCTCACACACTTTCTCTCTCTCTCAATGGGAGCTCTCACACATCTCACACTTTTTTCGTGTGTGTGTAGAGACCTCCACCCCTCCCCCTTTTATAATAAGAGAAAGGGGCCCTCTCATTCATGTGGAAGTAACCTCCTCATGAATGGGTACCCTTATGGTGCATGGTGCATGCCATTCATGGGAAGGTAACCCCCTCATGAAGAGGTGCAACCTCTCCCCACCTCCCTTCATATTGTAACGTAAGTCAAACATGAAGGGATTATGGTCCACTTGTCTACATCTCCTACTCGTCCCATATGATGGAGGGGTTATATACCCAAATAAGAGTTATCGTTCATTATCGCATCGTGTTATTTTATATAAAGGGAAAATGCGGTGTGCAACCTACTGAAACGAACATTCTGTTAGAGAGAACCATACCAAGTTTCCAACCCATTGGCATGGAACACCTCAACAAAAAACTGTTCCACTTGCCCTAGACCCGATTTGACCACACCGGACTAAATTATCAACTAATCCCTCATGAGCCCAGCTTAAAAGATTACTTAGCCCATTCGTATACAATTACTTTCAATTAACGCGTAATGTGTACTGTTTTTCTTGTGGTATCAAAACAGAGAGTGATATCAAATGGTCTTCACTTACAACATACATTATTCTAATCTGACCCCGACTATTGTTTCAGCAATGTTCTAAACGAGTCTCATAGTTGACCCTAAGGAGTACATGCCAAAGTGAATGATCGAAGTAAAGTTTCTTAATGCAGTCCAAGGTCTATGAGGGCATCATGGATCACCTACTTATTAGCCTCGCACAATGACAAAAAAGAACATGATCATCTTTTTTCACACGAGTAGGTGTTTTGGTCACTAATATAATACATGTAGTATGAATCACACATCATGATGAATCACATCAAATGTGCGTCGGAATCCACACCATGCAGGTTATAGTCTTTTCGTAACCATGTAACTGGTCGCCATCTAGCGCTCTACAATGGCATCCATGGGCTAACCTGAACATGCCCGATGTTCATCCGTGGCTACTTGCAGGCTACATGATCTTCGGGACGTCAATTTAAATAGATCATGTTGATTCCCTTATAGAATCTCATCTCCAACCCCTGGTCGATGCGATAAATACACCATATGTATATCTCATCCTCCAATATTCCAGATATTGAGCGTACCTCGCGCGAGTAGTGAGCTTTAGCCTGCTGACGAATTAAATGATAATCTTTGCTGTGAGTGAATTAAAGTGCATAAACAATCAATCATAACACAAAATAACATCTATCTTTCAATATAATAATGTATCAAGATCATCTAAACTCATAAGATCCCGAGGCCCATAGTTCTTACATGAGTCTGATGTGCGACCTGATAATTGCCTTAGTCAAGAGATCTGCTACCATTTCAGTTGTAGGAATATGAGTTAACACCACCTGTTTATGTGCAATAATGTTTCAAATATAGTAATATCTAACATCAATATATTTTGACTTTCCATGGTACTTTGAGTCTTTTGCAAAAGCAAGTGCCCCTATATTATCACAAAATATAGTGACAGGCTCATTACTAGTCGCGACAATACCAAGTTCCTTAATAATCTTTTCAACCATACGGCTTCTTGTATTGCTCCACTACAAGCAATGTAGTCATAGTGGAGAAAACGACACACAACTGCTTCTTGTTACACCATGAGACTGGACCACCTCCTAGTAAGAAGACATAACCTGAAGTCGATTTACGCTCATCTAAGTTTGCTACCCAATCAGCATCACTATATCCCCGTAACCACAAATCAATTCCTTGAAAGCATAACATTTGACTCGAGGTTCCCCAAAGGTATCGAAAAATCATATTCACTACTTGCTAATGACCTTGTCCTGGATTACTTTGATATCGGCTAACGAGACCCACTGCATAGGCAATATCTGGACATGTGCAGAGCATCGCGTACATCAAACTACAAATTGCACTTGCATATGGAACACGAGACATTTTGTTCCTCTTATCTTTTGTTTGCGGACACATGTCAAGACTTATAATATGCCCTTTTTCAACTGAAGTATCTATGGGTTTCGAGTCTTGCATACAAAATCGCTCAATAATCCTTTGGATATATGTTTCTATGACATACTAAGAAATCTTTGAGAGCGATTTCGATGTATCTTAACACCGAGTATGTAACTTGCCTCACCCATGTCCTTCATCTCAAATTTGGAGGACAACCACTATTTCGTGGCAACAAGTTACTTTAGATCATTCCCAGCTAATAAATTATCGTCAACATATAACGACAATATCTGAATGCTTTTATTATACTTCTTAATGCATACACAATGGTCTTCTTGAAGCATTTCAAAATCATAAGTCATTATGGCCCCATGGAATTTGATATACCATTGTCTAGATGACTGTTTGAGACCATATATGGACTTTTTGAGCTTGCACACTTTTCGCTCAAGGCCAGAGGCTACAAAACCTTTATGTTGCTCTATATAGATCTCTTCCATCAAGTCACCATTTAGAAAAACAGTATTCACATCCATTTGGAAGAGTTCTATGTCCATATATGTGTGATGATTGCTAGGATTAAGCGAATCAATGTCATTCTCACAACCGGGGAGAATGTCTCATCGTAGTTCGCTCCCTCAATTTGGGTGAACCTTTATGCCACTAGGCGGGCTATATACTTATCTGTAGTTTCATATGCATTCCTCTTGATTTTCAAAACCCACTTATTTCCAATTGATTTTTTATTAGGTGGCAGATCCACGTTCCCATACTTGATTGTACTCCATAGAACTAAGCTCGTCTTTCATAGCAAATATCCACTGGTCCACAACATGAGAATTTAAAGCCTATTGGAATGAGCTAGGCTCATCAGCATCAAGTGAAATGCATGTGAGACCCTTTACTTCGAAGTGTCTATGCGGAACTTTCTCATATTGACTACTTCGAAGTTCGACCTGTGATCCACTCTCAATAGGTGTCTCGAGCATGGTCGGTGAATCATCATGGGTCATATGTTCATTCTCAACCAGTGGCTCACTCCCACTATCATTGACAATCATGAAAAAACTCACACTATTACCCTCAAGTGAAGGAACTATCTCAACGTCTGTTTGATATCCATGCTCTTCATAGAGCTCTTTAGACATACGAGACTGTTTCTTGTTAGGAAATTTCATATCTAAAAATCTACATCCCGAGATTTTATTTTATTCATCCCGCCACCATCACATTCTTGACAGAACACATATCCCTTCGAGTGCTCAGAATATCTAACAAAAATGCACTCAAGAGACCGCCTGTCTAGTTTTCCTGTCAATTGAAAAGGGATATGAACATGTGCAGCTGACCCCCAAGGATATAAATGAGAAAAATCTGGCTTTCTACCTGTCCATAATTTATAAGGGGTCTTGGGAATGAATTTTGATGACACTCTGTTTAGGACATACATTACAGTAAGGAGTGCATCTCCCCAAAATGATATTGGGAGGTTGACGTGAGCCATCATAGACCTCATCATGTCCAACAGAGTACGATTCCTTCTTTTTGCAACACCATTTTTGTTGCGAAGTGTAGGACATCGTCTCTTATCTTCGGATTCTCTTATTCTCACAAAGATTCTTAAATTGATCAGATAGGTATTCTCGCCCTCGATCAGTACGAAGAACCTTAATTCTTTAATCCAACTAATTTTCAACATCTAGCATAAAATGGTGAAAGCAATCTATTGCTTGCGATTTATGCGAGATTAGGTATACATACCTATAACGAGAGTAATCTATCGATAAATGTGATAAAATAACAAGAACCGTCACGGATTATCTCATTAAATGGACCACAAATGTCGAAATGTATTATATCTAGAAGACCGGTTGCTCTATTTGCTTTAGGAAATGGTTTTCTAATTGATTTTCCATCTATACACGGTTCACAGATAGGCATGTCTATTTTGGATAAAAGCAACAATTCTTCTTTAGCAAATCATATCATCCTATATTTTCCTATATGGACAAGCCTAGCATGCCACAATATAGAGTTGTGTGTAATAGAAGAGGTGGAAAAGGATAACGATGTCATATAGGTAGAAAGAAGTGAAAAATTAGCATCATCATTATCCAAAACAAACAAGTCAATCATAATCTGTCCATAATAGTGAAAACCAATGGTTTAAAAACCGGATCGGTGACCCGGATCGGGCTTTCCAAAAACCGATCCGGATCGGCAAATCGGCGATCCGGATCGGGAATCGGTCAGAATAAAGCTTCAAAAAAATCCGAAAAAATTATTAAAATTCATTATAAAAATTGTTTTTTAGGAATTCAATAAAAAATGAGGGTACTCCATTAA
>NW_006498507.1:2784538-2819220 GCF_000471905.2 Amborella trichopoda | reverse complement strand
CAAACTTTTCGATCATGGATTACAAAACATTCGATCATGGATTACAAAAAATTCGATCATGGGCTACAAAAAAAAAAATTTGTTCTTCACAGAGTCGTTTTACATAAGCGATTTTAACTCAAAAATTCACCTCTAAGTGAATAAATTACATCCAATTGAGTATATTTTCTGATAAACAACAATATAAGGAATCAAAAACCTAAATTTTTAACACATTATTTCTAATATATCATGAAAACAAAATCAAAAGGCGGAAAAAAAAAAAAAAACAAGCGGGATTTGGTTCCGCAGACATCTCACTGTTCATATCAAATTTCTTGCTGTAATTGACCAGATTACGTAAAATTGAAAATTTTAAATCATACTAGACACAATAAAGATTAAAAACCCTAATTATTGTTCAAAATATGCCGTGAAATAAATCAAATGGCGTAAAAAAGAAAAAACCCAAAGTTCTTACCTGTTTTTGTGAACCGAAGCCTTCAATTTCCAAAAAACTCTGTTTTTCTCAACGATTATCACAAATTAGTAACAAAAGGTTTTGATTCACAGCTTTAAGATCAAAATGCCTACAAATTTTGAAAGATTCATGCCCTATTTGGCATGAAATTTCAGAAAAGGCGGAAACCCTAAACCCCGATTTTTTCGTGATAAAAAAACAACCAATTTTCCACCATTTAATCCTTGAAAAAGCTGAATAAAGCTGTTTACAGCCTGAAAATCAGATCACATGCCAAAAAAAACAAGAAAAATGATCAAAAAATGACAAATTTCAAATAATCCCGTGAAGAACACTGTGCAACCCGTGTTCTTCACGGACTCGCCGATTCCGCACAGTGAATTGGCGAGTCACTGTGCGGAATCATCCGGTTCTCTCTAGAACAGGACGATTCCCGTTTTTTAAACCGATCCGGTCCATTTTCGTGAATTCCGAGTCGAACCGGGCGAGTCCGGTTCGACTCGACGATTTTTAAAACGCTGGTGAAAACCATCTGAAAATGTAAAGGTAGCATAATTAAGCATGAAATTGATAAAGCAACCATCTCTAACTAGACATAGAACTGAAAGAAAACTTTTTTCTCATTTCGGGAGCATAGAAGACATCATGGAGAAGAAGGGAACGTCCATTTAGGAATCGAAGTTGGTAAGTTCCAACCCCTAGCACATCCTCTAATGCGTAATTCCCCATGAAGATCTTCTGACTCTCAACCGGCAAAATTTGGAGCTCAACGAACCCTTCTCGATCCCTTGCTATATGCCTTGTCACTCCTGAATTTACAATCCACCCAGTAAATTGTGAATGAGCAACAAGCACTTGAGTGCAAACATTTATATAACTAAGGAAATTAGTTCGTACCTTTATAGGTTCAAGACATTGCGTGCATAGTGGTCATTCTTCTCGCAATTGTCGCAAGTTATTTCAGATTTGTCCCTTGTACGCCTCTTACATCTATGCCTGGTCTTTTCTTTTCCTCAGCCTCTTGCTTAGGTTGCTCTTTCCTTTGAGGTGCCCCATTCCTAAATTTACCTTAAGGTTTACGGCCTCGAGGCCTGTTGGATTGGGCAACTAGAGCCGCTCCAGCTCTCAAAGATGAGCAAAACTCAGCCTTTATCTCAAGCTTATGAGAAAGTTGGGAAAAAGTTGGTACAACTTCATTATGCAACATTAATGACTTTATGTTTTCCTAAGATTCTGGAAGAGACCTACGTAATCCGAATATCTGTTGCTTGTGACTGAGGTTATTTCCAGCTCCCTCTAAGTCACGTATCATTTGAGACATTTTCTAGACATGATTTGTCATCGATACATTTGGAGGCATTTTGTATGTCTCAAAAACCATAGATAAGACTCTTAATCGAGCAGTTAAAGTGCCAGCATACTTCTGCTGCAACGCATCCCACATGGCCTTCGCCGTGGTGAATCCCTCAAATTCACGAATGAGGTCATCAACCATAGCACTTAGCAAAGTAAATTGAGTGCTAAGGTCAACATTGTCCCATGCCTCATACTCACAGACAAGTTCTTCAACGACACCTTGTTTAGGCTTTTGCTTGATTATAGTTAGGTGTTCAAGTGTACTTTGCGCATTTAGAATGTAT
Source organism: Amborella trichopoda (assembly GCF_000471905.2). The sequence goes on along the minus strand of NW_006498507.1, from coordinate 2,817,120 downwards.
TGTATTTTCTTATGGCACATAGAAAAATTGCTCCCACTCAACTTTTCACCTTTAGTGAGATCTATGATCACATTTTTAGAAGTCATTCTAACTCAAAACAACAAATTTGCACCAATTAATATAGATGTCTCATGGTTTGTTTTATACATGACTGCACTTAGATTATCATTTTATGCTTGTTAATTGTCTAGTTACTTGGAAAAAAAAACTTGACCCTTAAAAGTCTTGATATGAAAATTACGCCTGGCCATATTGAACTCTTGCTTGTAATCAATACCAAGTCACTTTCTTGGATCTAGTATCTCAAATACCTCACAATTTGCAAGTGGTGCACCTTCCTAGATGCACTCTCACTAAAAAGAATGACCTTTTATGTGGCCTTAAAATGCCAAAAAAATGAGTAGAGCCCACCATGCATGTCTTAGCATATGAGGCCTATCAAGATCAGTTAGCCATGATTCTCATGGTCTAGGATGCCTCAACTTGCATAGCCTATGTATAAGGCCAACACGACTATGTGGTTGGCACATAAGGTTGCATAGTGCACATGCCTATGGTCTTAATATAACCATCATGTACACTTTGCAACATCATATGCCAATCATAGCCAAGCCTTCATAAGTACGGTGGAACGATAATGTGGGCACAATTGGAAATCCAGTTCTACGATGACTCTGATACCAATGTTAGGAAAAATAATACAGTCCAATGACCGAAGTGGAAGCAAAATAAAACATCTAGGAACCAGGTATCATACCTGAGTGCTCGCACAATAATTTTGATGAACGTATGTGGTGATGAATGATTAACTCACATAGGTACGTTCAACAATTACTAGAGCTGCCGAAATATGTTCTACACCGTAAATCCCGAACGAGGTGGAAGCTCACAAACACTCCCACAAAATGCGATGGGAGCAGTACAAGCTCAACTTTTTTGACAACTCTTTATCTCTCAGGATCGGATCTCTCCTTAGATCTCAAATGGAAGATGGATTGCACTCACACTCTCTCACACATTTCTCGTGTGTGTGTAGAGACCTCCACCCCTCCCCTTTTTATAATGAGAGAAAAGGGCTCATTCTTGTGGGAGTAACCTCCTCATGAATGGGCTCTCTTATAATGCATGGTGCATGCCATTCATGGGTACGTAACCCCCTCATGAAGAGGTGCAACCTCTTCTCACATTCCTTCATGTTGTAACGTAAGTCAAACATGAAGGGAGTGTGATCCACTTAGGTGTTCCATTACACTAGGGATGCACCCTCTTGTCTATAATTTTGAAGAAACTTTTTTGTTTCTTGTAAGCAATTCTCTGTTGCACTTAGAATCCTCCTACATGATTCATCATATTTGCTTTGAGTAATTTCATCCAAATAGTGCCTTGCAGGCTCCAGCAAGTATCAAATTGGTATAAGAAATTGCTCGACTGATGGATTAAAGATTAGATAGTTGCATGAAATCTAGACTCTAGTTACAAAATTGATGGCCAACTTAATCAAGAGATGCATCAACTTATGGATCTTACTTTCTAATGAACCGTAAACCCTAAAGGTTGGTTAGGTAAGTATGAGTTGCACGAGATTTGCACTAATTACCCTACAGCTTAGGGATACTTTCTAAAAACATTGAAAGAAAAATCTGTATGTGAGTATCTTTTTGGATTGCAATGTTGAAGTGCCTTTTATTGACATAGTGGTCCTTATGATGAGGATCCAAATGAAGTTAGTGATAAAATGAAACCTATAGAAGTGAGAAGGAATTATTCGAGTCCTAGATAATGCTAATGACTGTGGAGATGAGGAGGGATGATTGTTCACATCTTCGATCTCCATTATGAAAACTTCTGTCAATTAGAAAAAACCCCAATCATCGATGGAGAAGATGCAATTGAGGAGGTACCTAAGGGGAAATCTATTTTCAGTAGGCAACCGAATTTATGAAATGAATATTTTGAAATCTTACCTCGCATACGGAGATCCTTTTCTAAAATATTGTTGCATGAAAATTTGTAATGTGTTGCATTGGCAAAGTTTGCACAAGAACTAGGAACATTGGAAGAGTTATTGCATGTTTAATGGATTTAGTTTTGTATATAGTTAATATTTTTAGATATTCAAAGGTAGATTGTAGTCTTCCAATGTTTGGGTAGTTGATGACGGATCTTTAAAACATCTGTACTCAAGTTTTGAACCCACAAGGGTCTTGAGGTAGCTAAAAATAATAGTGACAAATTTTAAATGAATTTTTTATTTTAATTTTTGTAATAAGTTCTTTATTGCATTTAAGAGTTGAGTGAGTCCTCCTATAGGAGTTGAGTGATTCCTACCGTGCAATGTTAAGCAATTTTGTTGCAGGCTGGTTGAGTATTCCCAACTGCCACTTGCAGGTCTTGTCCTGCATCAAATTAATATGAGAACATGCTCCAACATGTTGGATTAATGTTTGGATAGCTGCACGAGACTCTTGTTGTGAAATTCATGGTGGACTTGTCACAAGAGATGGATCAACTAATAGATCTTGTCTCCCATCAAGCTGCAAGGCCTAAAACTCCACTATGAGCTACGTGAGATTTGCTTCATTTACTCTACACCTCAAGAATATTTTCTGCAAACTCCGAAAGAGAATTTATTTTTGGTTATCTTGGTGATTCATTATATGATGAGGATCTAAATGAAGTGGGCTATAGAATGGAACCTAAAGAAGTGAGACTCAGAGATGAGATCATTCGAGGCCTAGAGCATGCTAATGACGATGACACTGAGCAAGGGTGGTTTTTCTCACTATTAACTACCGTTATGAAACTTTTGTCAATTAGAACAAATTATCCATCTTCGAGGGAGAAGATGAAATCCAGGAAGTACTTGATTTGAAACTTAGTTTCAATGAGAGTTTGAAATCTTATCACATGCATATCAAGATCCTTTTCCAAAGGGAGAAGATCCTTACTTGAGGCAACTTGTCAATCAATTTTTGAAGGAGGAAGTTCAACAATACAACAACAAGCTAATGTGGAGACCTAAGAGAGATCCATGATAATTAATGGGATCATGCCATCAACTATCAAAATTAAAATCTAAGGTTCATGTGAAGTAGAATAGGGGCGTTGTGATGATTTCTCATAATCAAGATCAAGTTTTTTTTAGAAGAGTAAATGATATAGCGCCTAGTTATCAACAAGTTGGCATGCGTAGTTAGCATATGTTTGTAGTATTAGAATGTTATTGTATGAAAATTTATTAGTGAGATTGCATTGGAATAATTGTTGTATGAGTGATGAGCTTAGATTTGTATGTAGTAGTGTTTTTAGAACTTCAGAGGTTGATCTTGGTCTTCTAGTGCATGGGAACATGGTGAGGCATTTTTAGAACCAACCAACTTTTGTTTTGAGTTTAGAAGAATCTTGTAAGGTGGATGAAAATAGTAGTGATGAATTTTGAATTTATTATTGTTGTTATTAATAATAATAATAATAATAATAATAATAATAGTAATAATAATAATAATAATATTATTATTATTATTATTATTGTTATCATTGTCATTGTCATTATCATTATCATTATTATTCTCCTCGTTGTTGTTGTTATACAAACGATTCTCTGCCACACTCCTCCTACTATGAGTTAAATGGTTCCTCCTATTTGGCATTGAGCGATTTTGCTATATGCTAGTTGAGTGATTCCTAGCAACACCTTGTAGGTCTCAATCTCTGTTAGATACTGCACATTCCTGTGAGATTTAAGGTGCACTTGTATAAAGTTTTATCTTTAAGAAATATGTTTATATCGAAATTTGTTCCCTTCCCTTCTGGAGTGCAATAGATCAAAGGGATACTAGTTACGGCATCCAAGTAACCGAAAAATAATCACTAGTTGGGATATACGTTTTCATAAATTCGTGGTATTGACAAAATGGATGATAAAGAAGGACAGTGATCAAGAAGTCCAATGAGATACCAAAAGTTTGATAGCAACCCCAGATAAATACAACTATGCCTTTTGAAGTGCCTTTGGTACCTAAGCTCTCTATTACGGATACGTGTACACTTGAGTGGTATAAAGATTATACGAATCCAAATACTTTGTATGATTTAATAGTTAAAAATGAGAGGCCAACATTATTTCGTGAAGCCACTAAGAGTAATGATTCAGGGCATTGGAAGAGAGCTATGGAAGAAAAGGGAAACAAAAAATGGATTTTAGCAAAGCTACTAAAAGGTAAAACGATGGCTGTTGCAAATGTGTGTTCAAGATAATGAAGGGGCCCGATGGAAAGCTTGGAGTTTGTAGGGCACGATAGGTAGCAAAGGCATTGAGTTTGATGAAATTTCTACATGGTTGATCAAGTAGGTCTTTATTCGGTTGGTTTTTGGGTTGGTTACAATGTATAATTTAAAACTCAAGCAAATGGATATGAAGGTGACATTGCAATTCCTTGGGATTGAAATTGAAAGGGATATACAAAATGAAATTTTGTCACTATCTCAAAAGGTTACATAAAAAGGGTGTCTAAAGACCCCACAAGCACCTCACTTCAAATTGTTTGCAATGCAAAATCCAAAGACAAAATAAGAAAGATGCATGGCTACGCTGCCATATGCCAATGCTATTGGGAGATTAATGCTGACTATCTATGTACTAGACTAGATACTACCCACACAGTAGGTCTTCTAAGTCAATTTATTTTCAAACCCCAGAAATGTTCATTAGGAAACAACAAAATAGGTGCTTTGGTATTTAAGAGGCTATATTGTTTATGCAATCATATTTATCAAGGGCTCAAATCCACTGCAAGGTTTTGTGGATACAAATTTTGCAAGTGATCTTGATAGAGGTACGTTAACTACAACATTTGTTTTCCAGTTTGCAAATGAACCAATAAATTAGATGTCAAGGCTCCCAGACATGGTAGCATTATCAAGTAACAAAGTCGGGTATATAACGACAAAAAGACATTAAAAGAAGTGATGTGGCTTCAAGGACTGATAGGTGAGATGGCTATTATGTGCAAGCCCACAAAGCTATTTTGTGATGATATTGGTGCTATTCACTTCGCCAAGAATCCAGTTCACTACAAGAGGTCACGGCACATATTAGTTCAATATAACTATATTTAGTAAGTGTTGAAGATGGAAAAGTTTGACTATCCAAGATCCAGACTGAAGACAACCTTATGGACATACTGATAAATGGGGTGGCAATGGGTGGGGTATGGGACGGGTCTAGCTGGACCCAAATCCAGACCCGAATAGTGTTTGGGTCCAGGTTTTGGACCCGGACCCAACTTGTCAGGTCCAAAAATTGGATCCATACCTGTACCCGTTGGGTCCTGGGTCTATCCCGTCAAGTCTCGGGTCTAGTCAGGTCCATTGCCAACCTCATTGTGAGCTTTTTTTTTGGGTTTCTTTTGCCCATTTTTTTACCATCATATACCCATCGTATTATTGGCCACAAAGTCACAACCACCGGCCATTAGATTTTAAGCCGTATGATTTGTCGTTTAGTAGCTAAATATGGCTATGATTTCTTGTTGTATACAATCCTTAATACACCCAAACAAAAAGGTTAAAAGTAAAGTATTTTATCCCCAACGGTTTATGGGTACAGGTTGGGTCTAGCTGGACCCGGACCTTGACCCAAATAGTGTTTGGGTCCAAGTCTTGGACCCCGAACGCGACCCATTGGGTCCAAATGCTAGACCCATACCCGGACGCATGTTGGGTATGCCCAATGGGTCCTGGGTCGAATCCGGGTCCATTGCCACCCTTACTTATAAATCCCATTCAAGTAAATAAATTAGAAGGGAGGTTAACTTCTCTTGCTCTCAAGAAATGAGAGTGATGGTTGGTAATGCAAGGGTACGATTTTGTATCAAGGTAGAGATTGTTGGGATGATGATGCAAAATCATATCCCATTTGGTATTTTCTTCTTTTTATGAGGGTATTTTTTTCAAATGAAAAAAGTGATATTTATAGGAGCCATATAAGTCATTGTAGAGAGAAGAATAGAAGGGGTGTGAAGCGAAGTTTTGGAGAAAGGGAGATTCGGCGTTTATATATAAAACCCTCGCATTGTTGTGCTTTGTATTGGGCATGATTTGTCGGTACTTTTTTGTGGCAATGGAGATGGCTGACAGTAATAAAGAAAGGAATCAATTGATGCTAATAATAGTATGGTAGAAAAAATCAATTTGAGTTTTTTTTGCTACTAAACTTATAATTTTTTCTATTGATAAATAACTCATTATTGTTTATTGTGGCCATTTTAGGTGAACCATATATTTTTTTTAGTGAACCACATTTTTTTTTTTTTGACCTTTTGTTTGTACTTTATTGGATTCTTCATTTTATTTGTCTTGATGCTTTCTACATTTTTCTCAAAATTTATTACACATGTATTATTTTTAGCATTTTATTTAATTGGCTCACTCGTAATTGAAAAGTTGTTCTTGAGGTGTTGGATGTGTCGTTGTGGAAGAAATCGGGGTTGTTTCGATTTACCAACAATATTTCCACATTTTGTGGGCGCGACAAAAGAAGCGGGTCATGGTCATCTCCTTGGCTCAAGTGACAACCTATTTGTGTTTGACTCTTTATCTGCCTACTGCATAAACAAAAGACTTTCTATTTTTTTGTGGGTAAACTAGACCCCTAAACTCAAACCATTCTTTGTGGACCATTGAACTCTAACTTCTGAAACCAACCGCACCTCTCTTGAGGCTTCCATACCGCACACTCTACATGCATACTTAATTATTTTTTGAAACTTGATTTTAGGGATGGTAACGGGTTGAATCGGGTCCGGGTCTGGCTAGACCTGGACCCGGACCTAGATCTAAACCCAAAAAAATGATATGGGACCTGGATCGAAACGGACCCGGACCCAGACCCGAAAATATAGTGTGGGAACCAAACCCAAACCTGAACCCGACCGGACCCGATTGGACCCAACATAACAATTAAAATATTTTTGAATTTAATTATATTTAAATATATCTTATATACTGGGACCTGGAAATTATTACCGGATCCGACCCTATCAGATCCTGACCCGGACCTGAATAGTGTTTGGGTCCAAGACTTGGACCTGGACCCGACCCAACCTGCCGGGTCCAAGTTTTGGAGCCATACCTTTACCGGATTGGGTCTACCCCTCGGGTGATCTATTGCCATCCCTACTTGATTTAATCTACAAATTTTTGTGGACTTTCAAAATTATTTTGTTCTTTTTTCAGTGAAGAAGCTTGTTATCAGTCTCACCTGTCTGACCATTGGAATTCATATACCATGGGATCTTAGATAAAATGTCAAAACACCATCTTTTGGAACAACTTTTATTAGTGGTAATCAATATTGACTTTATTTGGTGCAGACATGAAAAGGTGGATAGTGCTTGGAATGGAATAATGAGTACATAAAGTGACGAAAAAGGAAATGATCTTGGGTCTACTTAGGGGTTTGATTCTTCACCATGGCTGGCTTTGTTTGGTGGTGCATTTTTGTATAGTCAATTACTACCATTGAAAAATTTATTCTTTCAAAGTTGCAAGTGGACCAAGAAATGGAATTGTGTCAAATGGAATGTTGCAGAGCATCACTATTCTTAGAAATTGAATATAATCAAGGTTCAAGGTTCAATTGGAATTGACAGTGGTATATTTTCTCCATCAATGGTGATGTAAGGTAAAAGTTGAGTCATGGGCTCTAGGGTGCAAAGTTTAGTACTCTAGATGTGAAAATACGTTCATATTCTATGATTTAGATGTGAAAATGTGCACATATTCAATCATTTTGATGTGGAAATATGTTGATATTCTATCATTTAGATTGAAAATTGCTCATATTCTATTACTCTTTCTGTGTAAAAAGTGAATGATGTGTTGGATAGAGAATTGAATGGCCTTTGATGCCTCTAAAGGGCCAATTGACCTGACCCATGCATCGCACCCATTTATCCCCCACGTCACAGATTGGGGGAGGGTCTAGGCCCAATCTTTTCTTGTCCATAAATTCTTTACACACACATGTACCCTATCAAGAAGATTGCACCTGCCCTCCACTCCTCCCCCCTGAATATAGAATATATTCTCTTGGACACTAGAATGAAAGGTGGTGGTGGTATGGGTGGATAGGTCTATGATAAAAGCTATGGATGAAATGGATCGGCTTGGACCATGGAACTCTCTAGACAAAATCGACACGGCGAGTCGAGTCAAACCTCGTTCTCTCTCTCTAGACTTGTGATTACCTTTTGTAGATTGTGTGAGATTATTTTAATCTTTGGAGCAAGTCAAATATCTGCCTATAAATAGAAGTATTGGTTGAGAGTGCTAGCGCAAGGAAGCAAAGCATGACAAGAATATAGAAGAGAGGTATAACATGAAGAGACAGTGTTATTTTGATAGCCAAGGATGACTTGCCTACATCCACAATGTGGATGGTTCTAGGGTGCTATGGCCCCAATTAAGACCCTCATTATGAGGTTTCTAGGCGGTCTCCTTGGCTAACCTGACTGACCCTGTCTTCTATGCTAGACCTCCCACTCTCTCTCTCTCTCTCTCTCTTTCGTTTTGGTAGATCAGTGGGGAGTACAAGCCCCTACCCATTTTGAAGAGAGTCAATTTTTTGAAAGTGTTTGTGAGAATGGAGGCTATGACTTTTAACTGGGGCTCAGGTGATTCTGCCGCCATGACCCCAACCTGATTCTATCTTTTTCAGTTCAATACATTGTCCCGTGGAGAGGCGTTTGGTGAAGATAAGGTAGTAGATCTATTCTTTCTTTGTTTGCTCTATGAGAGAGAGAGAGGAGAAGGAAGGGAGAGAGGGAAGAGAGAGAGATTTCAAATGGCATTATTTGATGAATCTTATTTTTAAATTAATATTTTTAAATTTATATTAAATGTCGAGATATTATAATAAAAAAAAGATTCAATGAGACCATTTATCCCTGGGTGAAAAAAGCAATGGCGCGTATCTGTTTTCTTACAAAGTCTGACAAGAGCATTGATATATGAGAGAGAGAGAGTAAACTAACGTTACTTGCTACAGGCCTCTCATTCTTTCTCTCCCCATTTATCCGCACAAGGGATTTGCTGACCTCACGCATATTATCCCCTTCCCTTTGAAGAAATCTACGGTCAAAACAACGATTGCAACAAAAGCTTTGATGTCTCTACTCCACAGGGGAGCTGCATTTCACAAGTTCAAAGAGGTGCGTTACCGCAGGTTCTAGCAAAGACACAGGCCTCAATGAAGCTAATAGAGAGAGAGACTTGTGTTCCTTGCATTAAGCATGTGACAAGATGGGCGGAGAGAGAGAGAGAGAGACGTGTCTTCCTTGTATTATTAGCATGAGCATTTGACTGGAGAGAGAGAGAGAGACGTGTCTTCCTTGTATTATTAGCATGAGCATTTGACTGGAGAGAGAGAGAGAGAGAGAGACGTGTCTTCCTTGTATTATTAGCATGAGCATTTGACATGATAGCTGAAACATGAGCTTTTTCAAGGGGCGCTAATCCTCCTCCCTCATCTACATGAATGGATCTGGTCAATGTTTTTACCAAAAATGAATAGAATCATTTACTTCTCTTAGTAGTGGATTAAAGTGTTGACTTTCTTAATGCGAATAATTAAAGCGGCTAGGTAGATAAATTGTGGGTTACTCTTCCATCAGATGCCATGCACCTAATCGAGATTAAATGACAGTGCAGATTCGTGCTCACCTCCATGAAATTGTTGTGCAGGCATTGCAATACTTAATTTTTCAGTATGGATAAATACTGGATAATTCGAACATTGTTGAAGGCAATATAATGATTTTAATAAGTAGATATCAATTTATATTATATAGATAGATAACGATTTGATATGAATATAAGTGTCAAAAATGATAAAATCAAAATAATTTGTTTAATCATGACACCTCCGTACCTTTTTTGATAAAAAGGGGAGGTGCTCATGATAAAAAATCAACAATAATATAGTATGGACAGTGTTGTGCACCCAAATCTCATAAACATGCAATAGAAACTATATGAAATCACATAGAATCAAAGACACCCATAGAAAAAAACAAGGGAAAGCAATCAACTATAAAAATGATGCAAGATTTAATGTGGATTGGACACGAATGTGGCCTACATCATCACGAGAGAATGATACAATGCTTTATTGATGTGATAATGGGAATTACAAAGAGAAAATAAAGCCCAAAACCTTCAATATACGACAGTTCTCTCTCTAAGTTAGGGCATGCAACAAGGAATGAAAGACCCAATAAGATGACCCAATTTCCTCACTTTCTCTCACTAGAAGTTAGGGCACAAAACATGGCATCCTCAAGACCCACTGTAAGCTCTCTACCTTCTTTTCTTTTTTATTTATTTATCACTCTAGAACAAAAGGAAGCAAGCCCCTTTTAACATGGGAGCTCTCAAATAACTACAACCCTTGGATTAGATATCATCCAATGGCCTAAAGACAAGATAGAAAAGTAAAGATAAGCATAAATATATAAAACCAAACCTTAATGTGTGATTTGGCCTTACACATACAATAATATCCCACTTCAAGAACAAAGAACCAAGCCTCTAAAACAATGACGAAATGCACCATCCTGCAGTCCCTCAAAGTTATATTCCCTCCAACCCCAAAAACTTTCTACACATCCGACGTTTACCGATAGAAACCACTTCTATAAGCATATTAGTTACAGTATGCTAAGTGTGGATTTTATCCACTTGCAAGTCTCCATATTCTAGGGCCACTTGGATGAGGTGGTACCGAACTTATATATACTTTGTCTCGGAGTGATAGGCCGCATTCTTAGGCAGATGAATTGCATTTTGATCATTACATTACGTACCATATTATTTTTTGTCTCACCCCAAATTGATCAAGTAATTTCCTTAACCAAATCATCTCCTTAGATGCTTCAATCAAATCTATATAACCAACTTCAATTGATGATTTATAGCCTTGACATCCAACTAACTGCACAACTACCAACCATAAATATGTATCTAGTGGTGGATTTTATAGTCTCATGACTCCCTACAGTCTATCAGTGAATTTGAGACCAACCAGACTAAGAGAAGTCTGATTTGTTTGACATCACGTGTAAACTTAGTTATTTATAAAAGTCAAGAGAGGTGGGTCTTGTCAAATTTAGATTTACAAAGAAATCAGCCCTAAAAGACTCATTCTTTGCAGCTCTACAACAAAGCCGGTTTAGATAGTGTGAAATCTAAAATAAACACAAAATAAAAGAACAAGAAAAAAGAAAACATGAAAAATAGATCTACTGAAGCAAATAAATGCAAACAATGATAAAACTAAAGAAAATAATGAAGCAAAGAAACTGATAAAGGAAAATAAAAACTAACTAAGAGAAGTAAAGGAAACAACAAAGGAAAACATGAATAAGAGATTTGATGAAGAAAATAATAATAATAATATTATTATTAATATCAATATTAATGATAACTAGAATAAAAGAAAGAAAGAACCTGGAAGGCTGGGCACTAAGGCTTGGCACTCAGAGTAGGGCCCTAATCAAACTGTGAAGATGAATCCTTACTCGTTAATTTTCAAGTTAATGATCCTAAATGATTGATTGCACTCCGGGGAAATGAGAGATGCATAGGAACTCTTATATCTAGGGACTTAAAATGACATTTTTTTTATCTTTAAAGTTATTGGAGCAAGGTTCCTAAATCTAGGATTTGAGTTGCCTAGGTCTAGGGTTTTCGGGCTGCAAGGTTTCTATGACTGAAAATTAGGGTTAGGGTTTTTTTTCAGGTCTAAGTCTTTTGAACTGGCTGGAAAAATGACTTTTATGGGGAAAATTACACTCTAAAACAGGAAGGCAGTGGTCCAAACCAGTCTAGAGGTGCCACGTGGACCACACTGCAATTTACAAAGCCGATTATCTCTCTTAAAAACCACATATTGAGGTGCTAATTCGTCTCTTCCCTGTTACTTGACAATTTTAATTGAAATGTTGCGATGAGTCTAATGGTGGTGGTTTGATCGAATTTGGATGGTTCTAAATGGGTCGTTACTTGACAATTTTAATTGAAATGTTGCAATGAGTCTAATGGTGGTGGTTTGATCGAATTTGGATGGTTCTAAATGGGTCACAGTGTGTCGTTTCTCCTTTTCAAATTATAGAAACTACCTAATCTAGAAATCTGGTTTCCTAACTTGGGATATTTGATAATGTTGATCTACCTATCTAGGGTGTTTGGAATATTAGGCTTCTAAAATGGGATATTAAGAATATATAAGTATTTTTTTGGAAATTTAGGGGAAATGTTTGAGTTTCCTAAGTTTGGGATTTTGGGTTATTTAAGATTATTTACTTTCCTAAAATGGGGTATTTAGGATCTATGTCATATTCTGGACTGGACTATGGTTTAAGTATTGACTATGACTGACAATGTCCTATAGTGTATTAAGGTAGTGGCAAAGAATTAGATACCCGAAACTAAATAGAAATTTAAAATTTGAAATAATTAGAACCGATGCTCAAAAGATGGTGGTCCCATCAGGTGAGTCAGTATGTTGACTGCCATCCTATCTTAGCCTGTCATCTAGGTCTATATCTGAGCATTCTCTAGAATGATCGCACAGTATATGACGAGTTCACTGCATGGCTTCCATCTTGCCATCAATTCTAAAATTTGAAGCTGATTAAATGAAACGAATAAGTTTGAATTCGGCTTTACTTAAAAATTTCTTTAACTCTTTTCCTCCTAAGGCAATCTTTTGCTCCTAAGGCAATCCCTCCTAAGACAATGAGGGATTGGGTTTTCCTAAGAAAGGATTTTAAACTCTAGGGAAGGCTTTTGAAAGGTTTTCCTAGTTTTATTTTCTCTTCCCCATTGTTCTCACAATTCATCGGATCATCATCTTTTAGATCTTATATATGGACTATGACAGGGCAGTGCCATCATTTCTCGGACTGATCTAACTCCTTCGCTTTGAAACACTTTTAGAAATATTATAAAAATAGGGAGTAGTTAGGGGTGGCCATGGGTTGGGTCACGTCCGGGTCCGGCCGGACCTGGACCAGGACCCCGACCGGCTCGATTGGACCTGATCCAAAACTAAAAATGTATATTTAAATATATTAAAATATTATGTTAAATATATAGATGTATTATTTAAAGAATTATAACTAAATATATATACTTAGGTTTATTTAAATATTGATTAAATATTAATAAAATATTATATATTAAATATTTATTTAAATAAGTAACATTATTCGGGTCTGCTCTAGACAAGAGAGGATGGATTTTGATCAGATTTGGTTACTAGGTTAGTTTTGGTCTGATTTGAGGGTTTTTATTGAGAGTAAAAAGAGGGAAGAATGGATTTGGAATTCCATTTTCATGAAATATGGTCAATCTCCAAATAGGAATGGATGTTATTCTGTGTATTTTTTATTTTTATTTTTATTTGTTGTTATTGTTGAATGGTAACTTAGAACTGTTCTCGTGAAATGCCTCTCATAACCGAGTTCCACTTTCTTCTTCCTCTTGTCTTCTCCATGGAGGGGTTTATTGGGAGTTTCTTTTCTTGATGGAGGGATTTGTTAACAGAAAAAGAGAATGAAAAATAGATTGTGAATTCCATTTTTATGAAATGTGGTTAATTTCCATGAAGAAAATGATGGATGTGTATTTGTTTTTGGGATTGTAAACAATGAGACCATTAACCTTTGATACAAGGTGGTCACAATTACTTACAACCATCCGATGTGAAATTTGATAGTTGGATGTGTTACAAAGTTCGAAAAAATTTCTTTTAAATTTTAAGCTTGGTCAATGGAATAATTACAGCCACCCAATTTCACATTTAATGGTCAATATTAATGTGACCACCTTGTAACAAAGGTAAATGGTCTTATTCTATATTTTCTCTTTTTTTTCCTTTTTTTTTCTTAACGGTAAATTGGAACTGTTCTCATAACTTTTGCATTAATTTAGGTATACCCAAACTGACCCCCATTGAAAGTTTAACACATTTTGTTTTCTCGCTGAGGCTGAAAACAATTGGTAAGTATAATTAATCAAATCTAGTAATTACCAAAAATGAATAGCTACAAGTTGCTTTTGCGAGATCATTGGCTTCCATATTGGCTTCATGATAACACGAGGACATCACTTCCATGTCTGGCCAAAATGTCTATCATTTCCACAAAAATTGGGATTAATCTCTATGGAGAATTAGCCTTTTCTTTTTATTGCAGTATTGCAATAAGGGTTTTATTTCTACTTCATTGGTCTTGGCATGGACTTGAGTGGGTTACCACAACATTTCCCTATTGTCTTTAATGCTACCTCATAGGTTTCTTTGGGAGCTCCCATTGAAGTTCAAAATAAGACTCCCTTACTTTGTTTTTAGAAATAGTGAGTAGTTTTTGAGTTAATGGGAATGGAAATTTAGACCGATAATTGAGACTCGGGTGGTATTACCACCACAACCTCAACCTCCATTCCTACAATAGATGAGTAGTTTTCGAATGTGTTAGTGGGAATGAAATCCTCAACCACCATGACCTCAACCCCATTAATAATGATGAATCCTCTCTTCTTCAAATTATCAATCGTGGAGAGCTTACCTTGAGCCATAATCCGAGCAAATGAATGTATATTGTGTGGTAGCGAGAGGCTTCACAGTAGTGGCAAACACCTGATCAAATGTTCTATGCTAATCTAGAAAAAGAGACAGTAAAAGGAATTCGCCTGAGTACTGATCTCCCATATAACTTCTAACTCTCCTCGGGGTTAGTAGTAAACCTGCCATAAGAGGTCCATTGATTGTGTGCGTTTCCAAATGGAAGATGGGGACCGTTTCTGGTAAGGGCTTTTTATGGGTGACCAAAGATCCACTCCATATTTATTGGTGGCCATGCTAATCTTCTCTGTATTTTTCCAATTTTATCAATGTCTCTTAAGAGACCACTCCATTGTTACAAGCCACAACCTTTCTCAACAGCGGGCAAGGCTAACTAGTATAGATCCACCGCCACTTAATAAATAAGATAATATTCGCGAGTTTATGCCGCTTAATGCCCAAATCACCTTTCCTTTTTTCTTTTATGAACAAATCGTATCTCATTTAACTGAGGATGAGGTTTTTATATGGCCTAGGCTTTATGAAAACAAAATAGAACCTCACCTTAAATCCTCATCTAGAAAGTACTTTTGGTGATAAAAATATCTATGATGGGTCTAAAATCAATTCCAGCACAGAAAATAATATTTGAAACTAAAAAAAGGTACAGATCTTGCGGATCTGTGGACACTTATTTTTAAAGCAAAACAAACGGTCTAGATAATTTGTTACAATATACATTATTTGTAGGGCTTGAAATCCTTTTTTTTTTTCACAACCATATTGTTCATGTTGAGATAATTGATGTAAAGTTTTTTCAATGCTAGGCTTGCAATTTTCGATGAGTTATAAGGAGAGGATTTACTTATTTGATAAGGCAACGACCCTATCAAATTAATTTCCTTTAACTAATGTGTGTATGCGAGAGAGAGAGAGATAATTCCCAAGTACCATTCATTGAGCCAAAAAGAAAAGGGAAAAGTTTATATAGAGCCCAGGCTCTAAACAATCAAATTAGAGCCTACATCAAAAATTTCACTGTAGGAAGTTGTTTTGATCTCCAAATATCATCAAATTCATCATCTAGACATCAAGATGCATGGATATGAGAAAAAAAATGGATTTCAACTTTTGGAAATCGTGTATATTGTAACGTATTTTTAGACCATCAAGATTTTTCCAATTTTCATATATTTGCTCGATCTACAGTATTTTTTAAGCTTTGAATTTTATAATTAAAGATAAAAATATATTTTGAGGGCATCACAAAAATTTCTAATATTTAAACCATATTTCTTGATACTATTTGAAGGTGGGCTCCAATTTGATTGTTTAGAGCCTCGGCTCCATACAAACCGCACCTAAAAGAAAAAAGGTGTACAATTCACTACCTGTGTATGTTATGGTGTATATCAAGTGTCTCAACTCCCCAATGACTTTATTCTATTTAAAACTTCGACTAATCTCCACCATCGTCAATGGGAACCCAAAATTCATTTCCAAAAAGACTGGCTAGGGTAACTATATGTGGATACCATGAGTTAGTGGAACATGGGACGGTTAATTTAGGAAATATCTCCCTCGAGTAAAAACTTTATACAACGTTGCAACCTTATCTGTACAAATAAGGTTAAAATAATCTACCTTGTTTGTTTTTTTTTGGATTGTGCCAAATTTATATTATCAAAATCAGTTATTTATAAAACGTCGGGTCGGCACAAAATCACTTGATTTCCACCCGGGAATCGGTCAATCCGTGTCGATTCTAGCAATGTATAGGAAATTGTCTGCGTTTAAAGGAGAACCGGCTATTTGCTACAGTAAAATAGCATTTTGATACAGTAATAATGCCTTTTTGCTACAATAAAAATAACGATTCACCAATTCGAACCTATTTTTTGCTGGTTCACTATTTTCGCACCTGTGTTTTTGCTGATTTACTTTTTTTCTGCATAGTAAAATGGCGATCTGTACTGCTTATTCATCGATTTGGATCGGTTTTTGCGATGCACAATCCAAGTCAACAATCCGTTTTTTAAATCATTGATCAAAATAAAAAAGGGAGAAGTTTATATAGAGTCGAGGCTCTAGACAATCAAATTAGAACCTACCTCAAAAATTTCACTAGAAGAGGTTGTTTTGATGCTCAAAGATCCTCAACTTTATTTCATGGACATCAGGGTGCATAGACATGAGAAAAAAATAGATTTCAAGTTTTGAAAATAGTGTATTTTACAACGCATTTTTTGACTGTCAATTTTCAAGATTTTCAAATTTTCATAGATATGTCGATATAAACTATTTTTTAAGCTTTAAGCTTTATAAATAAAAATAAAAATATATTTTAGAGCTATCACAAAAATTTTCAAAATTGAAACCACATTTCTAGATGCTATTGGAAAGTAGGCTCTAATTTGAGTGTTTAGAGCCAAAAAAAAAATGTACGGTGCAAAGTATCACAACTTTATATAAGTAGCAACTTGAACAAACGGCACCAATATCTCAATTACCTCATCTATGCAAGAGAAAGTACGCCATGACCCATACGACCACGTCAAATTTTCTGGTCATAAAGATCACAGCCGTGCAAACAATGATTTGGACGGTCATGGAGATAATAGGCCACCCAATTGCATATATTCATGTTTGGTGGTCTCACCCTCTTTATCACTGTCCAAGCCAATAATCCTACTGTGATGCCCCTCTTGATCACATGTTTTATGCGATCACATGGATCAGATTATTCTCTGGAGTATTTTAGCAATTTTCCATGTACAATCCACGCAATCTGACGTATCGACTGGTTTCAACTCCCAGGGAGTAAATTTTTTGCATTTCTCTAACCCTAATTTATTCCTCTAAACAGTCTCAAGCTCTAGAGGAACCAGCAAAGAAATGGAGATCTCGAAAATGGCGATTTTTTCTGCAATTTTCTTGGCCATGGCTCTCTTTTCAGCCGCATCAGCAGCATCTGTTGATTCTCCATTTATCGTGGCTCACAAGAAGGTATCTGTTTCCAGGTTTGCTCCGGGGGTTGAGAGGCTCGCTGTGTCCGTAGATCTTTACAATCGAGGAACAGCGTGAGTGAATTTGATCTTTGATGTTTCATTTATGCATGATTCTGGAAGTTTCTGGCTTTTTAGCGATTGGGTTATTGGCCTGTTTTCTGGTCTTAATATGCTAGAATTGGGTGGTTTCATTCGGTTTTTTGATTCGTGATGTGACTCTGGCAAAGTTTGATGCTCTTTTTTTAAATTATCTTGTATCATTTTATGGCTAAATTTTTCATTTTTCCGGCCAATCGGAGCTAGTTTGATGTTTCTCTATAAGTTTGTAGTTATTGATTTACTGGGTTTTAATCTAACCTAATTATGGAGATTTTGTGTATTTTACAGTTAATGATTCTTCAGTTACTATTCCTTTTTTTTTAATTAGGTACTCACACTGACCTAATTTGGTGTTTTGCTTCCGAACTTATCTAACTGGAGTCTCTTCTGAAATTTTTAGGTTCTCATAGGACTTGCCATTTTCATTTGATTTGAAGCTTTTCTGGGAGTCAACTTGAGGTTGATTTATGATTTTTTTTTAAAGGTTTTATTTGTACCATTTCTTGCTATTTACCAATACTTTTTCCCTTTATTGAGGTTATAATGTTTTGTTTCTATGTCATATTTGAATTTTTTTATTTCTGCCAGTGTTTAGAGACTCGCCTCGGGAGGTACTCAGCCTGGCCCAAGGCAAGTTACTCGAATCCGAGTAGACTCCGCCTCGCCCCAGTACTGTACAGGGCCAAAAGCCCTCGAAAATCTTAATAGAAAAAAAAAACAAAAAGAAATAAAATAAAATTGGTAAAAGTGAAATAAAACAAAAAACAACCTATGAAGTCCAAATTAGCTTAAAAAAGTATATACGTTGTGGATTTAAAACAAGGAGATTGTATACAATAAGACCATTTACCTTGATACAAGGAGGTCACAATTACTTACAATCATCTTATTTGAAATCTGATAGCTTGGGTGTGTCACAAAGTTTGAGAAAATTTCTTTTGAAGTTTGAGCTTGGTCAATGGAAAAAATAAAACGATCCAGTGGTCAAGCTTAATTGTGACCACCTAGTACGAAAGATAAGTGGTCTCACTATATACTTTTCCTTAAGATAAATTGATTATAGTTGGGAATATTTCAGAAAAATCCAAAAAGGAAAAAGAAAATAAAAATTAGGTCATATGGCAAAAAAAAACTCCCCAATCTTTGCCAATAACATCCAAAACATATAAAAAAATTTATACATCAATCCCTAGATTTTTTTTCCTATTTTTCTAGTATACCCCGAGTTGGACCCAGTAACTTGGGGTAACTTGGCTTGCCAAGGGGGCTAGTCGAAGTAACTCGACCGAGTCCGAGCGGACTCCACCGAGTCTCATAACTCTGATTTCTGGGACTTTCGCTTGGTCAAATTTGATGTTCAAAATGTTTTGTCACGAATATTTTCAATTGCTCGAAAATGTGACTTTCAGCAAGTTTCTCTGCTGGATGTTCTAATAACCTGTGTCACTTCTTGTCATTTCTATTGTTATTGTTTTAAGTTTTATTTGACCTGCAGTGTAGAGTAAGTTTGCATTATTTATTGGATCTTGGGTTTGGTAAAACTTTAAGATTAGGTATTTAATTTGTAGATCTTCAGTTTGAAGCAGTGTTTTAAAACACGGCGAGTCGAACCGGACTCGCCCGGTTCGACTCAGAAATACGAGGGCCCGTTCCGGTTCCAACCGAAAACCGGGAACTGCCCGGTCCTAGAGTGGAACCGTCGGTTCCCATCCGGTTCAGACCGGTTCTAGAGTGGAACCACCGGTTCCCATCCGGTTCAGCCCGGTTCTAGAGTGGAACCGTCGGTTCCCCATCCGGTTCAGCCCGGTTCACACACGTAACACACGACACGCACGTGCACACGTATGTCCGAGTGCGCACTCACACGCGCACACGTATGTCCGAGCGCACGTCTGAGCGTGCCCCCACGCACACTCACACGTGCACACGTGTGTCCGAGCGCACGTGCGAGCGTGCCCCCACTCACACTCACACGTGCACACGTGTGTCCAAGCGCACGTGCGAGCGTGCCCCCACGCACACTCACACACGCACACGTGTGTCCAAGCGCACATGCGAGCATGCGCCACGCACACTCACACGTGCACACGTGTGTTCGAGCGCACGTGCGAGGTTGCCCTAATATTTTTGTACACATTTTATAATTCATATTGCATAGGTATTTATATACCAAATTTGAATACCCATCTTTCGATGTGGGATAATTCCCAAATATCATTAAATGAAAACGAAATGTAAGTATAGTCTATTAATCAGCAGTTTATAATCACATGTAGTTAGATGGCTTGATGATTATGATTTTGAACTTTTTACTTGAGGTCCCAAGGTCGAATCCCCTTGGGCACCCCCTTGGGCATGTGTTGCATTTGAATCCCCTTGGGCATGTGTTGCATTTTTGTTGTGTATATAGTGGTTGGTATAAATATTTTTGTTGTTTTCGAATCCCCTTGGGCATGTATTGCATTTTTGTTGTATATATAGTGGTTGGTATAAGTATAAATATTTTTGTTGTGTATATAGTGGTTGGTATAAATATAAATATTTTTGTAAATAATATAAAAGGCATAAAAAAGTGAAAAAGAAAAAAATTAATTTTTTATATAACCGTTAATTTTTGTTGTATATAGTGTGGTATAATTATTTTTGTAAATAATATGAAAGGTATAAAAAAAATAAAAATAAAAAGTTTATTCTATTTGAAATCTCCATCTTTCTACTAACAATCTCTTTACTAAATTTATTATAGAAACCTAAAAAAATAAATTTTTGAAAAATTGAAGTGTTATTTCTAAAATTTGTACGCATTTTATTAATTTTTACATTGATAACCAACTCTTTTATTTTATTTATGAATTTTTACATTATAAATCATGTAATGTACTATTTTTCTTACAGTTGTCAATAATACATTTTAAATTAGATAATATTATAAAATATTTTTAATTTGTTATTATTTGTCTAATAAAATAATTATAAAATGTAAACTAATAATTATAATTTTAGTATATAATATTATAATTAGTGAGGTTGTAATAATTTTGGATTATAGTTAATTAGGTTGTAATAGTTTGGGTTTTTTTAGCGGGTTAGGGTTTTTCGCCAAAACAAGATTTTAATGGCCATTCTTTCATTGATTAGTCTACTCTTTATAATAGTCCATATATAATTATATATTTTATCCATGATAATTCTCTGATTTTTCTTTTATGTGATTCAAATTTAATAGTTAAAATAAATTTATACAGGTAAAGAACATCTCAATATTCACAAATTGATTAACAAAATGAAAGTTAATAATGTAGTACCCTCATTTTTTATTGGATTCCTAAAAAACAACATTTATAATGAATTTTAATAATTTTTTCGGATTTTTTTGAAGCTTTAATCCGACCGATTCAGCCGATTCCCGATCCGGATCGCCGATTCGTCGATCCGGAACGGTTTTTGAGGTGCCCGATCCGGGTCACCGATCCGTTTTTTAAACCATTGGTTTGAAGTAACTGAGTATATGATGTGATGCTACCTTGCTTCCTTATATTAGTAATTTATGGAATGTTTGGAGGGGATAGAAGCATGTGTTTCCTGATTTTGGATTTAATTAGCTCATGAATTTTAAAGCCATAAAAGTAGTCCTCCTTTCTCGAATTTTACTTGGAATATTGGGGGAGAATCTCCATTGGAAATGAGGTACTCAACATGGTTATATCTTGGATTTTGGGAGGTTAATTTAATTTAATTAATTTATCTATTCACATTTTCATGGATTTTATGTCAGTTTTGGAGTGGATCACATGCGATTAAGTTTTTAATTTTCTTTTGTTAATTAGAGAAACTTGAACCCAGTTGCTACTCTAGTACCTGTGATGTGTTTGTCATCATGGCTAAACCTTATTGATTGATACTAAGATGCAAGTACCAGATGTACACCATACTTTATTTTCGCAAGTTGCATTTAATTCAACAATGGCTGAAACGTTTGAACGTGATGGTGTGTTGACTGATGCATGATCTTTTCAATAGCATATTAAGACTAGAGAACATCTCTAATAGTTTGAAGCAGTGTTTTCAAACCTGTATCAGCTAGATGAACTAGCCATATCGAAATCTAGTCTGGATTAGTGAATCATTGATCTGGGTTGCGTGAATTGGAGTGATTCGTTGGTGTGTGATAATCGGTCCCAAAAAAAAAAAAATTTAAAGACAAAAAAAAATAAAAAATGTAACATGTGGGAACTGGGAGATCTAGCCGATCTATATTGCCTAGTTCCCTAACAAAATTGCTCGGTTCTCTGATGGAATTGGTTGATACCAAGGGAATCGGACTGATTCCCGGTACTGACAGGGAATTGGGTCAGTCTACACAGATTCCCCAGATCCGGATTGGCAGTTTGTTAAACACTGGTTTGAACATTGATTAGCACCGCATAACAACATGTGACTCATTTTCCCAAGTTGGAGAGATACGCTCATTAAGGCCACTCTTTTCAACTTTTTTGTCGAATCTGTTATATGTTCCTACTCTAGATTTCAAAGGAGGCTGGTAGGAAATTAAGACGAATGTTGAGGAACTTTTTGAAGGGAGGAATTGAGAAGTGAGAACTACAAGTCTCATCAAATTCAAGGATATTTGCAAGCCTAAGATTTAGCATGGATTTTTTCTTTGAAGTCTTTAAATTAAGCATGGCTTGGAGATCAAATGCTCGAGTACAATAGTCAATACCTTTTTAGGCAAATGAAATTGGCTTTTTACAGAAGATCTTGAGGCCTTTTGGCTTGAGTTGTAGACGGTTAGTGCGGTCATGAGAAAAACAAGTGGGGATATAGAGATCTGAGTAGGCATATCTTATGTCAGGGGTATTGTTTGAATATTCCCTATAGTGTATCGGTGTTTAAGATTGGGAAACATTTAAATTTGTTGAAGTCAGGAGGGTAAATTTTGGTCGAATGTGTGGCTCATGGTGGAGACACCTAACTTCCATTTACCACAATTTGGTTAATTTAGCTTGGAGAGGATAGGGATTGCAGGAGCGTGGTACTAGCTTTAGAATGAACTCAAGGGATTCAGCAATAGAGAAGTAGCTAGTGTTTTTAGTCACCTTGAGCAAATTATTTATTGTAAAGGTCGTAAAAAGTGATTAGTCTACGTAAAAAGTGATTATTCTAATTGCATAACTTGGATTGCTTCGTGATGTCTTGTATGCGTCATTGGAGCTCTACCCTCTATCCTCTTTTTGGATGGTAGTGACACGAGGCTAAATTTTCACTTAGACAACCTATGTTCACTAAGCCAAGTTAGCTTAGACTAAGGCAAGGACACAAGAGGAATGGTAATAAAAAATACACAAAGCGCACAGAAGATATATACAAGGGCTATAGAGCACTCTTATTAGCTCCATACACATGCTCAAGTACAACAACATATGTCCCTCAAGGCTCTCGGCAAGGGGTTTATATAGCCCCGAGTATACTCCCTCGCACTCACCCATCAATTATGGGGCCATCACCACCATTACCGCCCACTGCCTAGTTTGGCAATTGCAAGCCCACACATATCATTAATGGGCTGCCTATCAAGGCTTATTAGTGGGAATGGGGCAGGAGTTTTAATGGTGTGGTATCCATTCCATTGATCATTAACGTCCATGCATCCCAATTCAAACACGTATGTCATTACATGACAATCAATGTCCACACAGACCAATTACATGTGCATTCACCATCTCTCACATGTTTTGGCTATTACCCATGGTTGGAGCAATTACACAATTATCAATTTCAAATCTGAATCCAACACTATCATTATTGGTGAAGACACCTACCCAGCGTCTTGCACATGGGTCATGTCCATGCCATGTGCTCCCCATGTGTTGACCATTCAAGCCTCAACCTGTTCTCACTAGTCCACCAAGTCCCACCATCTTAGCTAGTCTACACCATCTTGTCCAAAGCCTCACACCAAGCATATTTGTAGCTAACCACATGCATGCGCATTTGTACCCAGCATGGCACAGGCATCGCCACCCAGTAAAAGTCGATAAGGGGTCAAGGCTAGAGGTACTCCCTCATATAGGTTCGTCAGTTTGACAAATTGGCCCACCAGGAGAGGTAGCTAAATCTCCCGCAATTGCACAAGTTCAAGACTTGCTGGTCATTTCTACTTTCGTGTGTCGCTAATGGGAGATCCACACACCTCATTTGCCCACATGCATAATATTAAAAAGGAGTTAAGCTTCCCTTGCCTTAAATTTGACGGCCTTGTCAGATGCTTGTCCTGCATTGGGGTCCTCATAAACCCTGGTACGGAAAGTTTTGCACATTATTAGGCAAAGCCTCCTGCTAAGTCTGTCTTTTCCACATTCCCTTGGTAAAGTCCACTGCTGCCACCATCTCTTTTGTACACATAGTTAGGTCCTTTGCTGCCACGATGTACCCATCTGAGTGTGTGGTCAACTCTGCAGGTGCCACCATAACCCATGCCGTCTCTTGTGATGCTTAAGGGGAAGGCGTAACTCCAGACTTACCACAGGTTGAGTAGTATCTGCAGTACTCGTGCTGGTTGCCATGTCTCATTTTCTTTGCCCCATTTGGACTAAGGTGGATGCTTCCTCGCATCACTCCCCTCATTGGTTGAGGGTGCCTCATTTGTCATGGAGCAGGGCGACCGTGTCCACGTGGCCACCCTTGCCACTACTGGCCGTCTCATGATGATCCCACCAGAGTCGTCATCACGTGATTCCTTTGACTCAATTGCTTCAGCTGTCTTTGGGTTAGGTTCCTTCTAAGCCTGCACACTGGTCTATTCCAGCTACAGTGCATTCAATAGCTGCAAGGTGCATGCAAGGGCCTCCTCTTCTCAATTAACACTACTTGAACTGCATTGAGGAGCTGCCTTTGTGGGCATTCCTCACTCGATAGTCACCCTTGCAAGTGAAACAGCCCGAGAAGGCTTTCCAGGCACCTCTCTCTCTTTGGCCGCCAACTTTTCAAATCTAGCCTCGATACAATGTCACGCTCTCTCATCTTTGGACCTCGAACCCATATCCTTGATTCACGGTCGACTCCAACACGCCGCGAGGATTGTAGTCTTCTAGGCCCTCAGTTGCCACCATAGCAATAGGCAAGTCTTGTACACCTTGCCTTCACGACGTGGGCATGGGTCCAACCTTATAGCCTAGACACAAAGTTGAACCACCAATCCTACAAGGTGATGGTTTGAATATTTAGTGATGCAACCTTCTTCACACACTCTCTTACGAAGTTTGTCTAGCAAAGCTTTTGCAATGCCTCATGAGCCACCTAAGACACATTTATTCATTCATCATCATTATAGCATTTTCCCACCTAAGACACATTACATGGCAAAAATTGATGCTCAATGTCTTGTTTCAAGGCCTCTCAAGTGCTCATGTTGGGCTTTGAGGGGGTCCTTGATGCTCATCCTCTACTAGAATTTGGCATCTCCGAAGCTCGATCTTCCTTACGGGCATGAGTAGCCTCATAACAATGTTCTATGTCTCACAGGAAGTTCCCCAACACCTCTGAATCTCGCACATCTGCAAATATATTGGGCTCTGGCACCCTCATAGAGCCCAAGGCCCAGGGCACTCATGGTGTTACACAAGGCCTTCTTGATTTGGGCCATGTCTTCTTATAAAGCTGCAAGACTTACCTTGAAGTTGTATGTGAAGGTTTTGAGGCCATCTACGAGCCCGCCCATAAGGGCCTCACAAGCGCCATTTCACTTCTCCATGTTGGCCTTCATCTCCAATCCGAGCCTCAAAAAGGATGATGCTCTGCCCTAACCCTCATCTTGGACCCCTTGGGTCAGGACTTGTTCCAACTACTCATTAAGGTGGATGATCTCAAATTTCATTAGGACACCACCATCATGGTCAATGAACCATGCTCTAATACCGATTGTCACGGGGCTAGTTTTTCACTCCAACCCATCCAGCTGCATGGAGCCAAAGTGGACCCCAGACTAAGTCAAGGCCAGCTCTTCACACACATGAGGAATGGTGTGAGGCAATCACACAAAGCATGCACTAAGTATAGATAAGGGCATCAACCCCCCTTCTTATTGGCTCTATGCACGTGCTTGTGCACAGCCACATATGCCCAAGATTATAGGCATGGGGTTGATAATTTGGGGTTAGTACAAATCCATACCCCCACAGTCACCCATCATTTACATGGCCACTAGGGCCTATACTGTCGTTACTGCATGCTACCTAGTGTGGTAATTATGAACCCACGGCAATGGCCTGCCCATCAAGGCGTATTAGAGCACGACATGCGGGCCAGGCACAGGGCGTACTACTGTGGTCAACCCACTCCATGGGTTATTACTGGCCCAAGCATGCATGTTCATTACACTGCTGTTAATGGCCAAGCAATCCCATTACATGCGTACTAACCCTCCATCAGATGGCCTATCGCCATGCAAAGGTCCATGCCCAAGAGAGTTATGCAATTCAAATTCAAATCCGACACTTGACTATGATTGGTCAAAACACCTGCCCAACCTTGATGAATGTCGGCCACGCCTCTTGCACATGGGTCATGCCTATTGTCCTATTAGGTCATGCTGCCCATGGGTTGACATCTAAGCCTCAGCAAATTGGTCTCGGTGGTCCACCAAGTCTCATCATCTTAGCCATCCTTCTACAATATCTTGCCTATGACCTTGCGTAGCCCAGGTGTGTGACATTTTTTTTGCCGCATATGGGTTTCTCGGTTTAAAGTTCTGGTCTGCCTAGGGAGATAGCAGATAGCTAAATCACCGAAAGTAGCACCAGTGTGTAAAGGACTTGCAAGTATTTCCTACATTTTCATCTTTGAGGGCAGTTCTGCATGCTTGGTGTCACCCGCATGCGTGACGCTAAGAAAGGGATCTGACAATAAGCTACCATTTAAATTCTCATTACTGGCCATCTCTGAAGAGAAGGTTGTTGTGCATGACCAGGTAGGCTATGAACCATCTCCTTTTACATTGTCCCCATGGATGTTAATAATTCTTCTATAGAAAATTGAGGTCTATTACCTGATGCCTCTATTGGGAAAGGTTCTCATGTTTCATGGGTGCCAGTTGATGGTTGGTTGAAAGAGCTTGTCTCCTTTAAAAGGTGTTCCATTGACCATTTTCGGGGGATTTGGAAGGGGAAGAGATAAATTGGATTTTCTAGGGATGCCATTCTGGTCTGCTACAAATTGAAGGAATGCATCAAAGATTGTGATATGGCCCTAGGCTCCAAAGGGTTCCTTGGAATTAGAGTAGAGGACCTGGTTTGTGCGGAAGCTGGTAGCCTGCAACTCTATTCATGAGATTAGACCTTGGCATTTGTATGTATAACTGTCAAAAAGATTTTTAAAGTTCAATTATTGGTATTATTTCCATTGGAAATCCAAGGCCAAACGCTTAAACTTCTTAGATGGATCTGTGTAGAGATGCGTTAACTCTCAGGATTAGTCAGCATCATCGAGGAAAGTTTTGTGGGGAGTCTATGTCATGTACCCCTTTGCTTAAATAAACTTATCAAGGGGCATTTCCTTGAGGAGAAAGTAGAGGTCTCTTGATTGGGGACTCCATTCTCCCCTATATATTTTTTTTGAAACAAGTGTTTTTAGAAGGGTTAATTTGTTTGAAGTAGCAAAAAAAATTATTGGGGATTTCAACCTTGTCTTAGCGCTAAGTGATACGGTCCTATATTTTACATTAGCCTCGCATTCTTTTGATTTAGGATGGGGGATGATGATATGGATTGGGAATGATAGTCAGGATAGGTTCTAGGTTGTCTGGTGCAAAAAATACCCTTCTGTTGTTGTTTATATGGCCTTCTGAGCTTGGTTTGTAATCTGAAGTCGAGGATCCTACAGTTCTTCGAATGAGTGGGGGATGGGTATTTCATTTTTGTATTTTCTTGTTTGGTAGGAATTTGATGAATGTTGAGGCCAAGTAGTGTGTCTCGTGTTGGATACGGTTAGGAGGTCTATATTCCATTTGTCAAGATCAAAGGATGGTTTTGGGTTGAGTCTGGTTAAGTCCTTTCTATTTGCAGTTCCATGCGGGTGATGTAATGGCTTCCTTGGTCAATTGGTCTTGGGACGTCTGGTTCAACTTTGTAGTCTTAGCCAGCTATTTTATGCAAGATTTTAACTGTCAATTGTCTTCCGACTGTGAGGCCTCTCTACCAAATGTATGCATCATAGACCATGAAGATGAGGAGTTGGTTAATGACTTTCTTATTCCTTGCCAATTTTCTTGGTAATATGATCATATTATGTGACCCATTTGACATCTCTTGGGTCCTATCAGAGTTACCAAAAGTTGTTTCTGAGACACCGCTTAAAGATGTGGCTTTGGAATTCCGATCAATTTAGGACCTTGGAGTTATGCCAGGCCATGAAGTGTCATGTACCCAAAAGAAAACATAAGCCTGGGAAAGTTGTTCAAATCGAAGTGTTATTTGTTTTTGATGTTCCCCAAGACTTTACCGGTGCTTGGAAGGCACATATTGAAGAGATGTAGAACCTACGTCACCTTCCCAGTTTATGTTAGGATCTGAGAATCATAAAAATCCTCCATTCAGTTGTTCTCTTCCAAGGATAGAGTCACTGCAGGATTTTTAGGATTCTAATTTCTTGTAGTACACTTTATCAGACCATCACTTTATGTCATTCAGTGGCTTGTATTGTCCATGCATGTTTCAAAACTATACCTGAGGAATCTTATTTTGCATGTATAATCATAATATACATGTAAAGAGTGCACTTTATATTGGTTTATAAATTTTTGTTTTTAGACCTAGGAACTCGAAGCTTTTTCTTGGAGGAACTAATAAGGCACCCCCTTCACCTCCTTTGGTACCTCAATGTACCATTGTTACAACTGGTCCTGTTAAGGTTGGTGTTTCTCTCGTAAGGGGATGACCAGTAGGTCCTTTTCTTAGCAGCCTTCTGGTGCTTTGGAGAGAGTAGAATAACATGATCATCAGCAACATAGGTACCTGAGATAGTGCTTGGGAAACAAGCAGTGATTGATGATCTACTGTGTGCTTGTTTGGGGAGAAGTTTGGGCGTGATGAAGGCTTTGGCACCAAAATCGATACAATGTAACAATGGTATACAGCAGTGTTTGAAAAATTGCAGTCCAGATCGAGAATTGCCCAATCCGGACCTATAATCGGCCCCAACCGAATCGGTGCGGGAAGGAATCGGTACTGGCCTCTACCGCACCCTAAAAACCCTCTTTTATGTTTCTTTCTTTTTTTTCTTTTTGCTTTTCTAGTATTTTCCTAGGTATCTTGGTAAACACAACCCATAATTTTTTATTTTTTTTAAAAAAATATTTTCCAGCTTGTTGTTTTGCACCGATCTATTTTATTAATATTTTTTCAGGTTGTTGATTCGTGTGGATCTGATTCAGCGATCTGGCACACGATCGGTGGGTGGATGATCCCACTCCACTGATCCCTTTTTCAAACACTAGTATACAATAAGCTTTCACATAATAGATTGTCCACACATCAATCTGTTTTTTAAAGCACTAGTACGCGATAAGCTTTCACATAATGGACCTTTGATGACTCGAAGTAAGCTACAAAAGGATCCTTGAAATGATCATTGATTGTTGCTTCTTTTCAAGCCTGGTTTGTTAGGGCTGGCTGGTTATCTCATTTGAGTTGCTGGAGATTGCTTATATAGCCTATAGGGACCTGGCTTGATGGGTGCATGGAATTCAAATGAGGTGGAAGCATGTCCTCTCTTGACTGGGTCCTCTCCTAGAGGAAGGGTCTTCACTTGATGTGATCTTGCAAGTATATTGTGAGACTTACCATAGATATTGCAGGTCTTGGAATTTGTTAAAGCTCGATGAATATTTCTCCATATCCTTGGGTAGACAAAACGTGCATATGGGAAAGTAGAAACTAACCTTGCTCCCAAATCCTTGTTATTCCTACATGTTAATATTCTTTGGAACTTTTTTAAAGTATGTGATATGCAGCAGCATGTAGCACTATTGATAAATAAAGGCTTATAGTGTAGATCTACCAAGATTTATTATCATTCATAAACAAAGAGCTGTAGTTAAAAAAGGAAATTATGCATCATTATGATTATAAATCATCTTAAATTACCATTCTAGCATCAATTAAATAATTAAAGTTTGTCCTTTTGTGGGCTGTTTGCTTGGAAGGAGGAATTTAGGGGACCCAAGTTCCTTTAGTCTTCTCCTTCACTGTAACTCTTTGCCAGGGGTCTGCAAGGGCATGCATTTCTTAAAATTTTAGTGAAACTTGGTTCTTTTGTATCTGAAAGATGTGTATGCATTTTCGTCTGCACATTCTTCCAAGAACTAGTTATCCAAATAAGAAAGTCAAGGCCAACAACTGACAACTTGTGGCATGCAAAGGCACGCCCCCTAAGAAAATAAGGGAACAGCTGACAGGCAGTGGGTTGCATAGGCACCCCCAAGGGAAAAGGTGGAAATGTTTTTATAAAGAGATTAAAGTACAGTAGCCACACGTAAGAACAGGGAGAAGCCTTGAGGCTCGTTTAAAATCTTATTAATGGCCTTCTTTTATACCTACAATCGGAAAAAAACCCCCAACGCACAATTTGTGACTGTAACCAAGGACTAGTCCGTCTAAACTCATCACAAACCCACAGGTTATATACAAAACTCAGTGGGCCTAAAGATATTTCCCATTGTCAGATTTCTTCAAAATGCAACTACACGATTGTGCAAATCCCATCTCCCACATGGAAAATTTATCTCTAATGTGTACTCTCAATTCTCAAACTAACCAAATGCCATCATTTCACTTTAGGAAATTCTATTAAATTATAAAGTCCTTTTATAGAAGCTATTATTGGGCTAATCAAATGATTGGGGCCGCTATTTGATATGGTGAAACACAGTGGTGACATGTGAGTGAATAAAGCATGAAAGAGATTCATGATCTGTTCAGCGGTACGGGCCTGAGGCCTGGATGGTCAAGGTGGCGGAGCCACAATGTGAAGTTGCAGGGTCCATTCCTATCTATTATACCCATTGACATGTCAGAAAAAAAAAACTGTGCCTTGTGTGTTTAGAAAAGTTTCTAGAATAATTCAGAAGCCTAAGCTACTGGACTGCCTGTTTTGCTTCAGGATGTTGTTATCCTATAGAAATCTAGCCAGTTTGGTGATGGGATATGTACCCAACACTTCAGTTGTAAATAAAATAGAACAAATTAGAATAAAATAAAGTGATTCCTTTCTTGTTGAAATGTAATACATTATTTGATAAGCTTGCCATTCCAGCATATGATTTTTTAGAATTTGACAGGAGGTTTAAACAATTCCTGTATGATGTTTTTTTTCTAATCGCAGATTTTTGTTCTTGTGTGTGAGTACATCTTAGTTTTTCCAACAGTCTTAAATTTATTACTGAAAGATTTTTATGCCTCACTTATTTGTTGCATTTTACCCACAATTTTGGATGTCCCAGATCTTGAAAGATGTAGAAATAAAATTTGCTGAAATGGTTTCTGAAATAGAGAATTATGTTCTGAATTTTTTCAGGACTGCATATGATGTGAGCCTGACTGATGATAGTTGGACTCCTGAGTTGTTCAATATCATAACTGGCAGCACCTCCAAGTCATGGGAAAGGCTTGATGCGTAAGTTGTCCCTTCAGCTTTATTTCCTTCACCATTTCTAGTTACGTTTTTGCATATTGCATTCTCTCCATCCCTCCCTCCCCCCCCCCCCAACCAAAAGACCCCCTTCACTTCTCTCTCTTCTCTCTCTCTCTCTCTCTCTCTCTCTCTCTGTATGTGTTTGTGTTTGTGTGTGTGTGTGGGTGGGTGGGTGGGGCCTAATCATGGTTTCAGACCCCATGTTGCTTCCTAGACAGAAGCAAGGGTACATGAATTTACCAACCCCTCACACAGACCCCAGGTTTCATCCTGCCATTAGAAGTTGTTTCTCACACTGTGCATTCATCTTTAACCCACAGTTATATTCTATTGAGTGCTTTTCTGTTTGGCGTTCATGTTGGGTTAATGTGCCTTATGCAGTGGTTCTTCTGTGTCCCATTCTTTTGTGTTGGAATGCCAAATAAAACAAGTTTTCTATGGGGCACCTGCAGTCATCAGATTTCGTGTGCCTTCCAAAGCAGCATTGCAGGTTCGTTTGCAACATCAGTAACATCTTCCAAACAACTTTATATTAATCGAGGCAAAGTATAGCACACACATCTTGTGTGTGGATTATCCACAATTTGTATATTATAATACTCATATATGGTCTAACCATACCATCACATAACTCTAAGCCATAAGCCACTATTGAAGGTTGTTTCGTGTATGCTTTTAGGAGGCTTATTCAACCCCTATTCTGCCTTTGGATTTACTTGCTGACCGTCCTCCAGAAAAGAAGTTTGAATGGGTGAGTTTTCATTAAACTTTTTTACTTAATGATATCCAAAAACTGAGGGTTGTTACTAATTTGCCTATTAATTTTATGCAAACCCCTGTTGATCCATAACATTTTAATGTCTGGAAATACGACGACGGAATGCTTCAGGCTACGGTATGAATTGTACCATTTCCTTTTGAATTCAAGAGCATTATTTTGTAACAGGACAAAAATGTCAGATCCAACTTGAAAGTCCTTCGGTTTATGATGCTAAAAATCCACGTTTTCTACATGACATCCCAAGTCAAACTACAAAAGACCAGTCCTGAAGCCAGAAATGACTAGACAGGCTGCGTTTGCCATATTTTAGGGTTTCTAAAACACCCCCACCCGCCTGCACACACACACACAAACAGAGAGAGAGAGAGAGAGAGAGAGAGAGAGG
>NW_006498507.1:2758372-2774044 GCF_000471905.2 Amborella trichopoda | reverse complement strand
ACAAAAAAAACCCTGAATTCCTAAAATCGAGTTCCAAAAAACCCTAAATTCCTAAAATCGAGCTTCAAATTTTTTTTTTTTGTTGTTCAAAAATCGTTCTTTTATTTATTGCAATAAATAATACTAGTCAAATATTGTATGAAAAATCCTAAAAAAACTGCAAAATTAAGAAAAAAATTAAAAACAATTGGGTTCGGGCTTACTACGTCTGCTTCAATCTCAAAATCGAGCCCCAAATCTCTCCATTTCAATGAAATTAGGAGTCTCGAAATATATGTATATCTGTGATCATTAAAATCCCCAACTTTTTATAAAAAAAAACTGAAAAACCAGGCCAAAATCAAATGAATGACGGATTTTTTATAAAAAACTGAAGAACACCAAAAAAACGCACTAAAAATTCGTCAAAATCGATCTAATCTTGGAGTTTTTTATTCAATTTTGATGGATTTATAGAAGGTTTGAAAGTATAGTAAAATAATTGAGCTAAAAAAATAAAAAAACGGCAAAAAAAAGCATAAAAAAGCCACAAAAAGTGGCAGATTACGGGTTCTACCCAAATAACGGGCACTGTTACAAATAACATCTGCTATTTTATGTCGCGTCGTTATTTTGTTATATCGCCCGATATAATTCCAAACCGGACCGGTTTTGTCAAAAAGTCGCCGGTTCAAGGCCAAACCGGCCAGTTTTTTAGCCGATTGTTTTTCAAGACGATGTGTTTTTTTACTAGTATACTAAAACCAGTCTTAACCGGAATCGCTACCCTACCGGTAGCGAGCTAACCGATCGGTTCCGGTTCCGACCGTCTGGTTTTTCGAACACTGATTCATAGATCTACTCAATCTACACTATTTTGTTTTGAAGCTTCAGATTTTGTAATTAGAGATAAAACGATTTTTAAAGGCATCACCAAGATTTTCAGTACTGAAACAACATCTTTTGCTACCATTTGAAGGTGCACCGTACTTTGATTGTTTAGAGCCTCAACCTTATACAAACTGCACCCTTAATTTATTCCTATGGACAAAGTTAAGAGTAGCATGCTCTAGCGCTTGCACACATTGGAGTATTTTTCTAAAAACATTTGATGCTCATAAGGATTTTTAGTTTCTAAATATTTAGGTAGAACTGCAAAATCTTAAAATCATCTTGGCTAGGTAGGTCAAAGCTACTCGGTGACCAATAAGAAGATTATTGCCTATTTATCGACCGACAAACCCCAATCTAGTAATATTATTAAAATATAATTGAAAGTAGTGAGATAAGATACAGAGATTTATAGTCTGCGTATGATAAAGCAGAATGATGGATTAAGATTCGGGCAGCTGACCCCAAATAATTGGAAAAATGCTATGAAGATGATGTCAAATCATATTATATATGCTTAAGAAAACAACGTCCCTATATTAAACCAGGATTAAGTAACTTTTGACAGTAAAATCTAAGTGTTGAAGAATTTAAATTTGAAAAAAAAAATTGACAATAAAACCATTATAATTCTTAGATTGATCTCATTGCTTGATATACCACTCTCGTAAGCAACTATCAAGTAAAATTTACAAATATGCCTATGCCTGAGAATGGTGCGCGGCGGAAGCACCTAATTTTTTTTGCAATATGCAATCTTTTTCCTATAAATAATTTTAGGAAAAGGTTTCTATACTTCCCCTACAACATAGAAGATCTATGTTTCCTCTACTTTCAAGCCGTTCAATTTTGATCAAGAGAGCCACTCACCGTTTGATCTTAGATCCGACATCTCAAAGTGTTTTATTTTTAGTTTTTTTTATTCAAATTGTATGAATGTGAAATTTGTTTCGTGCCATGTTCTCATTACGGCACACCTATAAAAAATATTAAAAATAATATTTTGATAAAATATAATTACCAAAATACCCTTTGATGCTTTGAAAGGTATTTTTATCATTTTATTTTATTGGAACTATTGTTTTTACATTTTTTGCTAGTGCGAGTTTAATAGAGGATTGGACCTACAAATTTTGGTATTAAAATTATTTGTAGAAAAAACTAAAAATAAAATAATGTAAAGACGTGATGTTGTGATTGGGGCAATTTTAGCCCTCCATTCAAAATGGACGGTTGGATATGGAGATGTATATAAGTTTTATGTTGTAGGAAAAACATAGAAAGCTTGCCCATAATTTTAATTCTAAAATCTTTAGAAGATGTAAAACTAAGTTTAGAATCAAATTATATTTAAAAAATATATGTATTGCCAAGCCTGCATTTCTACAATATGCGGGCTGGCTGCATAGAAACCATGTCTTTTAATTATACGATGAGGTTTTTATAGAGGCTAAGCTTTATGAAAACAAAATAAAGCCTCACCTCAAATCCTCATCTGGAAGGTACATTAAGTGATGAAAATCTCTGTGATAGCTCTAAAATCAATTTCGAACACCGATAATGAAATTTCAAACGAAAAAAATGGCACAAATCTTGCAAATATGTGAGACCTATTTTTAAAGCAAAACAGACGGTCTAAATAATTTGTACAATATACACTGTTTTTAGAATTTGAAATCCTAATTGTTTTCACAAACACAATGTTCAAGTCGAGTTAATCGACGTAAAAGTTTTCCTTGTAATTTTGGATGAGTTATGAGGTGAAGATTTACTTATTTTGATAACACACCAGCCCTATCAAACCATTTTCCTCAATTATATCATAGCAAAAAGGTTTTATTTGCTACCAAGCCTCTACACATGCAATGCAGGCATCATATAAGCAAAAAGCTGCCAGTGTGGACCTCCCAAAGCTTAGGTTTTGTTTCTATCTAGGAGGGATGGCCCCCACTTTGGGAGCTATATAATCTCATACACAAAATCTAACCTGGGCCTGGTAGCGGAGTGGGCTCCGCTCGGCTGTGGCCCTGGCCCAGTCATTGCCCAAATAGGCCGGCCTAGGCGTGGATTAGGCCAAAGAGGCCTTAGCTCATGCCCATTAGCTCTATGTCAGGCTGGGTTGAAAACAATAAATAAATAAAAAGTAAAATTGATAATAATAATAATAATAATAATAATAATAATAATAATAATAATAATAATAATAATAATAATAATAATAATAATAATAATAATAATAATAATAATAAAGAGTGCAAGTCAGGCCAATGTTCCATTGTTGGACTCGTCCGAGTAACTCGTGCTCACTACCTTGGCAAGCATGAATATTCTCGAGATGGGTGTCCAACTCGAAGATCTTAAAAATAAAATTTAAACAAATTATTAAAAAAATCAAGAAATAAGAAATCTATTTGTAACATACTTTTTGAATGTGTTCTATCATTTTGACAAAGATTGGAAAGTATTTTGGCTAGGAATAATTTTAGCTATTGTCTATTAAGAGACTATTTATATTTGAAAAATTGTTTCATGCAGGATGGACCACATCACTACATATGCGGTCTCAAAAATATAAAGCATCCATATTAAAGATGGATCCATCTTTAATATGGATGCAAGTAGGTGCTCCATCTAAAAACAATGGAAACTGACGGTCCAAATGTTTTATGACTAGAATTATTAATCTTAGTTTTTAAAATTTATTTATTTATTCATATTCATGATCTCGATGTTAGAGATTACATATCATTAAAAATTATGTCCAAAAATCCATCTCAAATATAGATTTATTAATAGGTCTGGATTTCAACATATGCGGGCTTAGCGGCATAAAAACTGAGTCCTTTATATTTCGTACGTGGAGGTCTCAATCATTCTCACTCATTAGATGGCTTGGAGTGAGTCCCGAAGTCCAAGATTATTGTTTTTTGAATATTGTGTCTTTTCAATGACACTCTTACAACCACTCATTTTGAAATTTAAGGGATAAGAATTATTGTGACCTCCATATACAAAATATAAAAGAAAAAGTTTATATAAGGTTGCAACCTTAAAATATAGAATTACAAATGCACCTCATAAATCCCTCGAAAAAGTTGTTTTAATGTTGAAAAACCCACTAATTGATCATCTCAACATCGAGATGTATGAATATGGAAAAAAAAGATTGAGTCCCAAAAATAGTGCATCTTGCAACACATTATCTAGGGTGTCCATTTTCAATATTTTCGTATGTTTATAGATCTACTTGATTTTAACCAATTTTCAAGTTTAAAAATTTATAATTAGATGTGAAATTAAATTTTGAGATAATCCTAATAAGTTTTTTACGCCAAAATTACATGTTAAAGGTAAAATTTGGAGGTGCACCCTATTTGGATTGTTTATAGAAACCCACCCAAATATAAATGGTGTAACCCCTTTTTTTTGTTTTTATCGTCATTGTGTTTTGTTGAATTTTATTTTAAACATATATTCTTATTTTTATATTTTTTGGGTATTCTTTTGGACATTTGTTAGTATGGACAAGGCCCAACTCACGCTGAGTCACTCGAACTTAGGCCAAGCACTCGGCTCAGGCTTGGGCTGAGTCCTCAGCCCGAGTCAGGCAAAACAAGATCGGAGCCCGACACGCCAAGCCTTTGGGCCACTTTTTGTGCCTAGGCCATATTCTTTAGAGGCATACTGATCCGGGCCGGATGGACCACTCGGCCCCTTGCTAGCCTAATCTAGACCGTTAATCCTTTCCCCTAAAAAATTGCATGTGTAATTTGTGATACGTTAATGAGACACCTACAGCGAGGGACAACTCCTCGACCGAGGAAAGCCTGCAGTCAAACAACCACCCGTGCCTCACACGGGCTTGATAATGACATCAGGAAACTTTTCTTGACACGTCGGATCACTTCTCAGTGACAGAAATTTTCCGAAACATTTCTGATTTCGGGCTGCTAAAATTTTGGTCCCTTCAACTTAGAACGGGTCCACTCAAACCATATTATGGTCCACAAACAGGAAGCATATGGTTGGAATGGATGGTGATGGAGAGAAAGTAAGACGTACCTTATAGATCTTGTACGCTTCAGCAAGTGATCTGGAGTCTCGACTCTCTTCATCACGTCCATCCATTTAACTGATGGTGAAGAAACATATGGCCACAGATTTTTTGGATAGGGCTCTCTAGAGGCCAGAAGAATTGGGGCATCCTTGCAAAGGAGCCAACCCAGCTCAAACACTGTCCCCTTAATTTCTTGTTTGTCTTTGGTCTGTCATGCCGGTTTGGCCTGGATAGGCCTAAGACTAGGCTTATCTTGGCCCAAGGTTAGGGTCTATGTTAAAGCGAGGTCCACGGCTAGCCTGGCCTAGGTCGATAGCCAATCTTGTTCTTGAGGCTAATATATATAGGAAAAAGTTTATATAAAAGTGAGACCCTAAACAATTAAGCCTCGCTAGAAGAGGTTATTCTGATGACAAAAAACCCGCAATTCAATTGTCTCAACCTCAAGATGTATAGACATGAGAAAAAGTAAATTTTAAGCTTAATTTGTTAGCGCTTGGCGATTTGCAACGCTACGTCCTATGGTAGGGGCCCTTTCTCCACTGACTCACCTAAAAAAAAAAAAGTCTTAAAAGTATTGCATTTTGTAAAGTATTATATAGACTGTCAATTCTCAAGATTTTCAAGTATCTATAGATTGAAAATTTGTCTCATGCCGGCTGGACCGCATTTCTACATATACGGTCCTGATAGTGTAAAGCATCCATCTTAAAGATAGATGCAAGTATGTGTTCCATCTAAAAACAATATAAACCAACAGTCCAAATGTTTTCTTACTAGAATTATTATTTTTAGTAAAATTTATTTTTATTTTTAAAAAAAATACCATATTCATGATCTCCATGTGAGAGATTACTTGTCCTTGAAAATTAAGTTTTAAAATCCATCTCAAAAATATATTTATTAACAGGTCTGCATTTCTACATATACAGGCGCGGCCGCATAGAATTCGGGTCCTTGTAGTTTTGTTTGATCTGTGTTATTTTTTAATATTTAAAGTTTATAGTTAGAGATGAAACTAAAATTTTAGATCCTCATAAAGGTTTATTATATTGAAACAACATATTTTGGCACCATTTGAATATGCACCTTGCTTTAATTGTTTAGGGCCTCTGTTATATTCAAACTACATCCATATATACAGGACTCAAAAGAAATAGCTCCTATAAGGCTATTAATATATAATTCTTATGGTCAAATCTACACTATTTGACCACAATAGATGATGTAGAATACTACAATCTTATTTATCTAATATATATGGAAATATACATAACACATACAATTTATTTTT
This sequence comes from Amborella trichopoda, assembly GCF_000471905.2. The sequence goes on along the minus strand of NW_006498507.1, from coordinate 2,767,823 downwards.
GCTATATAAATGTCACAATCATCATTGACCGTTAGAATCGAAGTCATGTGGTTAAGGATGCATCATTGGGATGAACGGTGATGGTAAAGTGGGTCACAATTCAATAAGTCCATCGTGTATCGGTACATTCCCTTCATCACTCTCCATCCCATTGGACGGTGATAAATTCCTTAGACCATGATTCCGATGACTATATACGAATGTTTTATGGTTCCCGCGGATGACAACTCATATGGATCATTGTAGTACTGTACACTTCCCCATTCGTACTGATCAAATGGTAGCCGAAATTTCGTACGAAAGGAAAAGACGATGTCGGAATCCATGACCGGACTGCAACTTTTCGAACTTTCATGAGTAGTGGGTCCCACCCCTGTCAAAATGTTGCCACGTGCGTGCCACTTGGCATCCTTGTAGCCCACCTACTTTTGTGCCTAAATTTACAGTCTCCTCCAAATATGAAGAAAAACTTCTTACATTTTGTCACAAAAGACATCCATTTTAAATTTCCGTTCTCACCTAAAGCATTAAAAAATTACTAATGATTTTTAAAAAAACGGGTAGGGACTCGTTATGCTTACTGAATTATCAAAAATAAATAAATCAATCAATTGCTCTTTCTTGACAGGTGCTTTTTTATGTGAATTGCTGATTTTAATAGGAATATGTATGGACCACAGCGGTTTTAAAATGGTATGTGTCTTGATTGAGCTCCCGCAAATCCTTTTGTATATTTTTATTAAACTATTTAATATTTTTTTAGGTTTTTCCCAAATCCATACCCCGTAAACCCTATTCTAAGTTTTATGATATATCATTTATTTATTAATATCTTTTTGAATCATTAATTCAAATCGATCCATACCTAATCTAGATGACTAATCCAACAGTTTGATATGCGTTTTTCGATGACCAATCTACCCTACCGATCCGAGTTTTAAATCACTGATGTACGGATAATACACCGGAAATACAGGAGATGGGGTTGGCACATCGGTTGTTAGCAGGGCTAATGCTTCAACATAATGTCCCACCCTTCATTCCCGCCGTTGACAGATCAAAATAATAATAATAACACGATACATTCCATTTTTTGGGCCTTTAGGAAGTTAGTTATTTTTCTCTTTTTTTTGAATTTAAATAAATATAAAATATTGTTGTAATTTTAAGGGCCTAAAGGAAAATCAACCACTGGGGTCATCATCGTCCATTGAAATAATTTACCCGGATAGAGATAGAGGGAAATGTTAGTATTTATTGTACTATATTTTAAAATAATATACCTTCTTGTGTTGTTTTTTTACGTTTTAAATAAATAAAGAGAGAAAGTAATAGGTTTTAGTCCATATTGAAGATTGGAGAGTGAAATAGTAGCATTAATATGGAAACACTCTCATGACATCTGTTCATGGAACAAATAGGAGAGTGTGGACACATGTGCCAAGTACGTGAAGCGTTCAATGTGTGTCTGCAATGCCGCAAAGGTGCTTGATGTCATACTTTGCACTGTATATGCTTGCATCAGCACCCCTCACCGGAGTACAAGTCGGGTTTGAGGGTGGATCTAATTTTGAGTGATGCAACTCGTGCCCATGAAGGACCTGTTTACAGATAAATGTTGGATGGTGATTAAAAGAGACATTTTACTCAATTTTAAAAAGGGAAAGGTTTATATACTTCTCCTACAACATAGAATATCTATACTTCCCCTACCATCTAGCCATCCCAATTTGATCAAGAGAGCCACTCACTATTTGATCTTAGATTCAACGTCTCAAAGTATTTTATTTTTATTTTTTTATACAAATTTTATGAATCTGAAATTGATACGTGCCATCTTCTCATTGGGGCGTATTTATAAAAAATATTTAAAATATTTTTTCGATAAAATATAATGACCAAAATACCCTTTGAAAATTTCAAGGGTATTTTGGTCATTTTATATTATTGAAAATATTTTTTATATTTTTTTCTAGTGCGAGTTTAATAGAGGATTAGACATACAAATTTTGGTATTAAAATAGTTTGTAGAAAAAAAAAAATTAATATAGCCCTCCATTCAAAATGGACGGTTGGATAAGAAGAAACATAAAAGTTTTATATTGTAGGGGAAATATAGAAAGCTTGGCCTTTTAAAAATACCTTTTTACTAATCCAAATTCTCTCTCTTTTTAATATTTTTCTTATTGATTTTATCTCTCTAAACATATAAAAACAAGCTACTTTCTCTCTCTAAATTCAAACAACTCATGTGTTAGGTAGACTTGCATATACAAACTAAGCTAGTATCATCAGCGACTTTCTATTTACAGATATCTCAAGGACTTATTTGCCTGGGTTATCTTTTATATATTGTTGTTCTATAGTAAATGGGAAAATTACAATATTGAGATAGTGTACAGCGTGCTTGTAAAGAGGAAGGTCTATTGTGTCAATTGTTTCTTTGATTCGTTTCTTAGTACACATGATGGCCCCTTCAATGTTCTTGAGGATGGATACTAGTAAAAGCTCGTAAGTTACAATGGTTCAAGACGAAGAAATTATTGAGAATGGATACCATATGAATATATACTTTTGCCACAACTATCTTTAGCCGTCTCAATGGTCCACACTTCAAAAACATTAAAAATAATTTTTTAATAAAATATAATGACCAAATCACTTTGGAACTTTTAAAGGTATTTTAGTCATTTTATTTATTAAAAATATTTTTTTTATATATTTTTTACATATTCGACTTTAGGAGAGGAATGAACGTCCAAAATTTGATGTCAAAATAGGATGTAAAATAATTTAAAATAAAATAGTGTAGAGATGTAATATTGTGTGATTGAGGTCATCTCAATCGTCTATTCTGAATGGACGACTGGATAGAAAAAATCATATAAGTTTTATGCAATAAGAGAAGCATAGAAAGCTTGCCCTTTAATGAAACGTATAGACATGTTTCAGTCTCAATAGTAGCGTGTAAAAGTTAAACTACACCGGTTCAAAAGCGTTCGAATAGCCTTGAGAGCAATGGGTCAAAAATTTATTTTCTTTTACTATTTTTCCCCTAGTAAATAATTGCATTTTCCAACGGGCAGAATTTATTGATATTCACTGACGTAATTTTGTTTGCTATCCATGCACAAACTATTAGACCATAATTGGGCCTCAATTTACGGTGTCCTCCAAATTTGGGGAATTGTTAGACATGGTGATGGCGGTTCATAAAACCAAAAGCCGCTATTGAGAAGGGTCAAGGGATAAAATAACGTGACTGATGATTTTTAAAATGTTCTATCGGCTGCTACTTGGTCCCAAACCTAGAGGTACATTGGAACTTTGGGAGAGAGGCTCCAAGGTAGCTTTGGCTGAGCCACCCAAAAGTTAAGCTTTGGCCGAGCGAGTGGCTAAAACTAAAGTCAAAATTACCCATGTATTTTTTGCAAAAGACTTAGTTACAATTTTTTTTAATTTGTCTCGAGCCCAAGTAGATGAGGGGGGTTGCATTAAGTACACAACTAATGTAAACATTTGCCAAAAATTTCTATGCATCTTGAATCTACGTTATCTACTGATGATTTTTGCAAGAGACTAGTTTAACCACCTAGTATAAACTAAGTAGCATTTTATTTACGAGAATAGTATAGGGCCTTGGCAGTAGTATTTTCAACTCCCCATAATAATATCTCAAACTCCATTCTCACCGAAGGGTAAGAGCCCAAATCCCCATTCACTTTACCACTTTTAGGAAAAGGGTTGGGGTCATGGTGGTAGCGTCTCCACACCAAGTTACTACATCGTGGTATCTATTCCTACACCAATTTACCACATCGTGGTATCCATTCCTACCCCTGACACCCCAATTAACACTTTCAAAATGTAACTCCCTAATCTCTTGGAAAAAACGGAGAACCCAGTTACCACATTGTGGTATCCATTCTTACCCCTGACACCCCAATTAACACCTTAAAAATGTAACTCCCTAATCTCTTGAAAAAAACAGGTAAGGGCCCGTATAACTCCCTAATCTCTTGAAAAAAACAATAAGGGCCTGTTTTCCCCACTGAATTAACTATTAAAGAAATAAAGTAGTATTCTAAGTAATAGATTTAGATTACGAGAAAAGTTTATACAAGGGGGAAATCTTACTTAAAGTTGCAGTAATCTATGTTTTATTTTATTTGGACAATGTAGATTTAACCTTATTTTGAAAAGTATGCCATGTTTTGACATGATCTTAATAAAAGAAATGTATGAAATCTACATGAAATTAAAAATATACAGTGTAGACCATTGTACTCTTACTTCTACAAGTAAGGTTGTCATCGTATATAATAAGTGGCAACCTTAAATTTAGAAGGAATGTTGTGTATAGTCCGTTTGATGCAGAGAGGAGGGACAGTAAAAAAAATAAACTAGAAAACCTATAGACAAAAATAAAGGCTGAGAAATTATACCATCTCTCAAAATTTGCAAGTGAGTTCACTCTAATATATATTTTTACAAAACCTAAAATCAATTATTTTTCTCTCTCCATTTTTTTTATCCAAAAGTTACATGTTCATAAAATAAAATAGCCCTAACACCCAACTTGTTCCCTAGGATCCCTAAATCCCAACCCCTCCTCTTTAACAGAAATAAAGTTTTAATTTTTCCTATCAATTCTCTACAAGTAAAAAAGATACAAATACCCCTAAAATAAACTAGAAACCCCAAAATAATTGCAAACCTAAAATACAAAAAATAGTAAAATAAAAATAAAAGCCTATTACACCATTCTCACTTTCTACTATTTGTTGAAGTACTTTATTTTTTTCAATGAACCAATTAATCAAACATTTTATGGGCAACTAGTAATGGAATTTTGGGATGTCAAACATTATTTTAATTTCTTTTTTGAACCCTTTATGAACCTTTAGAAGCCTGAGCTTGATACCAAGATCATGAGGGTACTCTTCAAGTCGTCATTTTTGCCTCAAATTTGCTAATTACATATAGGATCAACCATTAGAGCTAGTAGTAAAAGCTTGAGTAATCCTTAAAGTACGATTTGGTATTGGATCTATGTGGTTGCAAGTACCTCTCTCTCTCTCTCTCTCTGTGGAATGCGAGTACCATCTTCTTGATAAATGAAATTTTCTAATCAATGCAACCACATATTCATTGTGGCAATACATCATCAATAATAGGAGCAGGTTTGGTGGCATTCAAATGGACGATTCTTGTAAAGTTACTGTACCAATTGTTGCAAGTAAGTGAAAAAATAAAATAAATAAACCAAAAAAATAAAGATAAGAATAAAAGATAAAATAGTATACCTTCTCTAAAAGAATCCACTCCAAAAGATCTTTTCACAATACCCAAAATAATTTATTTCTCTCTCATTTTTTTCTGATCTAAAAGTTACATATTTATAAAAAAAACCAACGCTAAAACTTTACTTTTTTTTTTAAGAAACCCTAAATCCCAACTCTTCATTTACCAAAAAAAAAAAGCAAAAATTCGAATGTACTCCTCAATTCTTTACAATTAAAAAGATGCAAATACCTCTAAAGCGAATTAGAAACTCAAAATAATTTGAAACCTAAAATCTAGAAAATAGTAAAATACAAAAAATTAAAACCCATTACATTACTATTTTTGTTGGATGGTGTTGATTGACATGTCTTTAAGATTATCGAAATCTACACTACCAAATGATGTGGATTACTTTTTAAAAACAATATTGTGAAATCTACACTGCCAAATGATGTGGATTACTTTAACCTTATTTCTATAAGTAAGGTTCATGCTTTATATAACCTTTTTCCTTACTCTTGCAAGTAAACAATTATATAGATAGCCACCTGTGGAAGGTTACGGTGTTATAAATCATAATTATCAAGACCATACCAGACTTGACCAGCGGTCTAATTGATTAGACTACCGACCAGTGTCTTAGCCAATTTGGTCTAGAGCAAAAACTTGGTTTGGTAAAAAATCTATCAAAATTCATTTATAATTTTTTGTAGTTTGTGTAGCTTTGTAAGTTTTTATTTTAATTTTTGATTTGTAAGATCTTTTATTAATAAAATAAACTAACTTTTGTCGAATATGTCAAAATTAATATTTGACTGGTCTGACTAGCCAGTTTCAATCGATTTGAACGGCCTAGCAAAGGGGACAATGTTTTTCTTAATGCATTACATATATTTACATCATAATTCATATTTTTAATATTTTAAAAATCCAATCAAATTGCTTCTATCAGCAATCAGACTGATTTTGATTGGAATAGATCCCCACCGGTTCAGTGGCCAGTTTGATTCTGATAATACTATTATGCATTGTCCATCTCCATTGAATGGTGTAAATCTATTACGCTTTGGGCATGTATTCTACTGCCTTGGTCAAAAGACCTATTTGGGAAGATCTTTTTTATCTGAAATTTTGGAAATCACTTAAGAATTACTAGTTGACTATTCTCAAAAAGAAATATTGAATTTTGAGTTATCTAGCACTTAAATCTCACTATCTAAAATTTGGATGCTCAATATTCAATATCGAGATATTATTTTTTTCAAGTGTCTAAGGGATAAAATTAGAAATTTTTTTAGTTCAGATTAATCTTACGTTGAAGAGGTTACTACCCAAAAATTTAGGTTCCTAAAATTAATTTGAAGTGAACCTTCCAAGGGAGTAGATTTCTATTCTCGAGGGAGTAAAATATCTTTTGGCTATTTTTTTTTTTTTCTTGATATAGAATGTAAAAATCTGATACATATTTACTCTTTTTGATAAGAGTAATGATAATGCAAATCTGTACGTTCCAATTAAAATGAACAGACAAATTATGTAAATTTTTTCATGGTACATTCCAAAGTTCACTTATTAATGCAAAGTTGCGACCTTTGTATAAATTTTTGGAGGGACCACAACATTTGGGTAAGATAGCTGTGCTGCCCGAAATAAAAGAAAGCGTTGCGGAGGAAAGGACTGGCGGCCACAAAGAAAGGCTGAAAAATTAACTGCCAACTTTTTCTATTCAATGATTAATTGCAACTAATGTTCGTAAAATCAAATCGGAACGGTTAATCAGACATGGGCCTAGAAGCAGTTTAATCGGCCGATTCAACCGCTCTAATCGGGTAAATCACAAGCGATAAAAAAAGTGTTAAAAAAAATACAAAAAAAACTATTAAAATATGAAAAGCATATAAAGAATGATTAAAACAAAACGCATTCAATGAAGCTGAAAATTAATGAAAAAAATGAATTTGCAGCCATTTTATATTTTTCAAGAGCTATTTTTAAATTTTTTTTAAAAAAAGATGGGAAAATATAAAAGTGAATATTAATGATCAAAATAATTATTAATCTTTACCATAATGTAAAGAATATTAAAAAATACATTATAAATAAAATTCTTTATTTTTTAGAATTTATATATATTTTTTTGAATTTTTTTTTTTAAAATACCAGTTGACCACCCCGACTGCCCAAAACTGAAACTAGCCACTGGCCAGTTCTGATCTAACCGGATAGTTAGCAGTTAGTTCGAGCGATTTTACAAGCAATGATTGCAACTCTTCATCCAATTTGTTCAGGCGAACTTGTATCTCACACTTGCATTGGAGTTGTATGATACACTAGATTGGGGTAACAATGGACCCGGACCCTACTTGGGACCCATGGGGTAGACCCGATATGGGTCCAAAATTTGGACCCCAACGGGTCAGGTCCAAGTTCAGATACTTGACCCAACCACTATTTGGTTATTGGTCCGGGTTTGGTTCCGATTGGATTTGGGTCTAGTAATATTTTTTGGGTCTTAATACATAAAAAGTATTTAAATATCCGAGTCCAAGTCCCACTATATATTTTTAGGTCCAAGTCCAAGTCCAGATTTGGGTCCCATATCATTTTTTTTTTAAGACCCGACCCATTGTGACCTCTAACACTAGACATCACTCTTAGTCTGTCGAAGAATAAAACATCATTATAAGATCTAACATCATTCTTATATCTGTTATCTACAAGGGGTTAGCAGTAGGCCGGGCCGGGGCTGAGAGAAACTATATAAAAGAAAAATCAATCGTAAGAAAAAAATGGCTAGTACTAGAGCCACGATAGGACCGGCCCAATTTCACCAAGTCGGGCCAGCCCCATGGTGGCCAAACTAGACCAACTCTATTGTGGCTCCCTCGGGCCACATTTTATAGCGGAGGCCCTTAATTTTTTAGCGGACGGGCTGTTGGCGCCTCTAACCCTGCATTGTGTTTTTTACCATTTACCATACAGTACGTGTAAATTTTCAACCCTTTACCCCTTTCTTTAAACAAGACAAAAATGCACCAAAATTAAAGTGGCTTTACGCCAATTCATCAGGTAAAATTGGCGGTACCTCCGAATTTGGGGAAAGGCAGCATGCAAATAGAGAGTGAGAGAGGCAGAGGGGTTTGGTAGAGGTGTAAAAGACCTATTTACGCCTCACCTTTCCTTAAGAGACAAATCAGCCCTCATCAACACCTTTCTTCTAATAAAGGTTTAGAGATTCTCTTCCACATGGGGAACTGCTTTTATCCTATATATTTAATTTGCATCCACGTGTATTACATATATTTGATAATATAAATCATCAAACGGATGCAACTATAAAAAAAAAGATTTGTATTCTTATTTTAATTTTTTATCTAAATTACTGATTTGGCCAATCCAAATTGGCTGATCCAAGCTTTAACCTCGGCATCTCTAGAAAATCGGCTTGGGTCGGTCGATCAATAGAGTTTCTATTGGCACTCCGTCCTAGTGAACCGGTGAAAAAAAAAATTAAGGAACAAAAAAATTGAAAAGGAACCTGTTAGAACTAGTTGGTTATGACGGAACCTAACATAACTGGTTAGTTTTGCCGAACATCAAGCTAAAAACCAGTTGGTTCTCAAAAAAAACCGGCCCGTTCTTGATATTTACACATAACTGGACCCGGATATTTACACAGGACTGGAGCCGCCTTGACGATTCTTTGTCCGTACCAGGTTCCGATCGAGTTCGTCTATTTTTAAAACCTTGTTTTGATTTTTAATCATTCCAGTGGAAAGCTGATTCCCCCCCCCCCGCCAAACTACTTTGAAATACTTCGTGTGGTATACCCAACAAGAAAGGCAACTTTCGTCCCTTAGATCCAAAAAACTCCGACGAAGATCACAAGGAGGGCATTTTCGTCGTTTGAGAGCGGGAACGGGTGGAATGGTCATTAGGGCAAGAGGGAGGGACAGTTTGGGCACTTAAAGAGCGGTCGCGGTCAGGTTTAGGTGCGGTGAATGGCGTCACGGGAAACTTGGGTTTTGAACACCCAAATTTATTCTATGGCAGTCGCAGCCTTTTGTCGCCATCCTACTTATTAATAAGTAACGCTTACTTGTTTCTTCTAGAGAGAGAGAGAGAGAGAGAAGTTAGAGAGAGAGAGAGAGGTAGGTTAGAGAGT
>NW_006498507.1:2746238-2757655 GCF_000471905.2 Amborella trichopoda | reverse complement strand
TAGAAGATAGTAATGCATGTTACAAGAAAGAGATGAGTGAGAGTGATAGTGAGAGTAGAGAGAGAGAGAATAGAGAGATAAAGAGAAGAAGAGAGAGAGAGAGAGAGAGGTGAGGTCATGGGTCGTTAAAGGCACTGCCCTAAAATCGCCCGTTAGCGTTTCGTCAGATCGACACAGGCCCCGCTTCCAGCTAACAAGCCCTCTACACCTCGCCAACCTTCATTCCAAACAATTACGAATTTATCCTCCGTTGCAATTTAATAACTCCAAGGCCTCTCTTCCCTTTTCCTATCCTTCGAAATTTCAAAAGTCGGAGAAAGGAAATAAAGAGATATTTATCACACGGATTGTTTGTATATTATGCGATTGTTTATTTTAGCTCATTTTGATGTGTCATTTGATCGGATATTTGAAAATTGATCATGACAAGCTAATTATATTTAGATTTAAAATTATTATTAAGATGTTAAATTGTTTAAATCTTTAATATAATTAGATAAAAAGGGTACGGTTTGTATAGAGTCGAGGCTCTAAACAATCAAATTAGAGCCCACTTTCGAAATAATGTCGAGAAATGTGGTTTCAATACTGGAAATCTTTATGACAGCTTTAAAATATATTTTATATTTAATTATAAGATTTAAAGCCTCAAAAGTAGCATAGATCGAGCATATCTATGCAAACTTGAAAATTGACAGTTAAAAAATGCGTTACAAGATGCACTATTTTCAAAACTTAAAATCCATGTTTTTCTCATGTCCGTACATCTTGATATCGAGCTGATCAATTTGAAGACATTTGGGCATCAAAACAACCTATTCTAGTAAAAATTTTGAGATAGAATCTAATTTGATTGTTTAGAGCCCAGACTCTTTGTAAACTTTTTCCTTGGATCTAAATTCCCAAAAATAAGCTACACCAATGCTACAACAACACACTTATAGCACGTGCTTTATGATTATGACGGTTCAAAAGCATCTGTCATCTGCTCCGATGATGGATAGTGGAGATTAACTTTGATCCAGTGAATGTCTATTACATGGTTAATCTCCAACGTTAGTTGGTAGAATTGGATGGTGGATTTTAAAGGGGTGTACCATATACCTCACAGGAGTGTGGGACTTGGTGGATTTTAAAGGGATGTACCATATACCTCACAGGAGTGTGGGACTTGGTGGATTTATCTAGTTTACCTTGGGTTGTGTACAATTAGTTGTTAGGTCGCGTCTTAACAACTGCACCTCATGATCATAGATAAAAAGAAGAAAAAAGAAAGACAAAAGATGCAGTGACATGGACAATAGTTATTTAACGTTTTCTAATGTCAGAATTGCAAATTTGAGTGACAACTCTATCAAAACATTTTCCAAAAAAATAAAAGGTGCTTTCCACGTTGAAAATCCTATGATGGTTGGAAAATATATATTTTCCTTTAATTGTAAAATCTGAAGTTTCAAAATTAGTGCAAATATGGGGTTTTTATGACCATTTGAAAATGGATGATCAAGAAGACATGTCATGAGGTACAATATTTTTAGGGCCTAAAAAAAAGTTTTATTTACATTTATGATCGTCGTGGCCGAAATGATCAATTCGATAATATGTTAATACGAGGGACTTCATGCTTCAAACATGCGGGACTGTTTTGCCCATTTCAAAAATTTCTTATATATAATTTGACCTCCTTGAAAATATTTATTGATTGATACCTCAAATATTATCTCACATCTATAAATTTTAAATTTTAAGGTTTCAAAGAAATTAACAGTGGTAGTCCTTGAAGAAATTTTGGTGGGCCTTAGATGGGCAACGGCAAGGAAAGGGACGAGAGGGCGGGGGTGCCCACTTGTTGGCCCCAAGGCCCCATTTGCCGGAAACAAACTGAAAGTTTTTGAGAAGTGCTGTTTGCTTCTTAGTTTTTCCCCACATTAATTATTGGCTTGAATTTTTGAAAGCTGTAATTTTTTATATACTATTATTTTCACTTTTGCCATCTCATTATTTTATTTTGTATCTTTACCTCTATTTTCCATATATTGGGTATTAATTTTGTATAGAAACAACACCCATTGAGTTTTCATTAAGGGACTTACCAAAATACATGTCACTTATCAAATATTTAGCACTAAGCTCATATTTAATTGTTCAAACAAATGATTTTAATGAGTTTTTCAAATTAAAAAATTGAATAAATTATTAAATATTTATCTCTTAAATGCATTTTGATAAGTTTCTCTCAAAAAAAGATGAAGTTTGTTTTTAAATGAAAATCAAATAAAGACTCATCTCAAATCCTCATCTATGAAACATTTTTTACAACAAAAATCTTCATAATAGCTCCAAAATCAATTTCGAACATCAACAATAAATTTTGAAACTAAAAAAGTGTATAGATATTGCAGATCCTTGAACATTTATTTTTAAGTCGAAATTGACAGTCTAGATAATTTATTAAAATACACACTATTTTCAGAGCTTAGAGTTCTAATTTTTTCACAACCATAATGTTGAAGCCGAGATGAGTTCTATATTTTCAGAGCTTAGAGTTCTAATTTTTTCGCAACCATAATGTAGAAGTTTTTTAATGCTTGAATTATAATTTTCAATGAGTTAAGAGGTAAGGATTTACTTATTTTCATGGGGCTGCAGCTCCATAAAACCATTTTCGTTTGCGGTAAGAGAAACTAAATTTGAGAAAGGCGGTTCCATTAATGAGAAAAATGACTCAATATTTTTCGTTTGGAATTCGAAATTGTGCAACTTTCAATTAGGAAACCAAAAAAATAAAATAAAGTAGTGACGAAAATGGCCTTAATAGTGGGACACAACCTCTTTATAACTTCATGATTTGATTTGGTATGAGACCAAAAAGCGCACCAAAAATCAAGCCATCAACTCACCCTTCATTAACTAATCATTTATTATGAAAATCTTTCTCTCTCTAAAATCTCTCTCTCTCTAGACTACCTCTACAAACTTCATTATCTATTTATTTGGATATTTCAATAGAGACCATTTGGGTCTAAGTATTTTTTTAGAAAGAGAGAAAGAGCGATTAGTATTTTCTAGAGAGAGAAAGAACCATTAATATTTTCTAGAGAGAGAGAAAGAAAACAAAGGGTATTTTCGTACTTTCTTCTTGTCACGGCTATATACTGATAACCGGGCCACCCTCTGGGTTATCCCTTCTACACAGTCTTCTTTCTCTCTAACTCCTCCAAATACGCATTGGGCGAACCTCTCTTTCTCTCTCTAAAAATGGCTCTATTTCTCTCTCTACTGAAACAGTTTTGTTAGAGAATCCCATTGGGAACTCTAGCTGGAGAGAAGAGAGAGACCAGTGGGTTTTCATTTGGGTTTTTCTCTCTTCTCTTTGAAACCCCTGTATAAAAGAGCAAAGAGAAACAGTGTGCAATTGGTTTCTCTTTCTAGATTTATCTCTCTCCTCCATAAAAAAAGTGCCACAAAAAGAAGGGAGAGAAACAGAGGGAGCAGCTGGTTTTTTGCTTATTCTGAAAACCCAGTAAAAGAGGAGGAAAAAGCAACTGGGTTTTCCTTGTGTTATCTCCGTTCCTGAAAAACCGAACTTTGAGAGAAGAAAGAGAGGCGGGAGCAGCAGAGAGAAACAGTGGAGAGAGACATGCTTTCGAGGGTTAATGGCGTGGTTTGGATGGAAGAACAGGGAGATGTCGAGGAGGACGCCGCTTCATGGACCAGAGAAGCTATTAATGGCGAAAACAAGGATGAGATGGGGCTTGGCACCTTCAAATCCATGCTTGAAGACGACTGGTATCTTCACAATAGCAGTAACATTCAATCCCACCATGAAATCAAAGACCTTGGCTTCTCCTCTGCCTCAATGGTGAGCTCAAACCCAACTGAACCCATGCTTTTACAAGCAGTTGATTCCTCTTCTTCTTGCTCCCCTTCCTCAGTCTTCTCTATGGACCCAAACCAAGTTCACCCCTTTCTCTCTCAAGGAGTACCCAAATCTTGCCTTTCCTCTCTCATCAACGCTGTTTGCTCCGACCCATTTGAGAACAACCTCGATTTATCATGCGAACCAAGCTTCCTCTCTGGTTTAACAACCCCATTACAGGGAACCCACCATTCAAATTCCTTAATGAACAGAGGTGTAGTGACTGGTTTTGCAAACATGAGCCCACCTAGCCAAATGGGTGCGCCCAGTATGAACCCACAAGGCCAATTGGCTCACCCAAGTTCGCGTCTTCTCCCTCTCTGTGAAAACCAGAGCTTTGCACCATCAAACCTTGGCCTTTGCCCTCAAAATGGTGACTTTCTCTCTCTCAACCGGTCTAAAATTCTGCGACCCCTCGAAATTTTCCCTTCAGTTGGGACTCAACCCACTCTGTTTCAAAAAAGAGCAGCTCTTAGGCAGAACCTTGGGGGCTTGCCCGAAAATTTGGGGAACTTACAGGTATCAAATGCAAATTTAGGAATACCAACCAGGTTTCAGGGTTCAAATGAAGCGGAAGAGAGAAGGAAGAATGATGAGGAGGAGATAGAGGAGGGTAGTGTTGATGGGTCAGGCTTACAATATGATTCTGATGAGCCAACTGATGTTAGGATTGACGAGAATGGTGATTTTTTGCAAAAGGGGGGCAGTAGTGTCAATAATAATAGTAATGGTAATGGAGTTGTTGGGGTTGGAGATCAAAAGGGAAAGAAGAAGGGGTTGCCTGCTAAGAATCTCATGGCCGAGAGGAGGCGTAGGAAGAAGCTCAATGATCGGCTTTATATGCTCCGGTCCGTTGTCCCCAAGATCAGCAAGGTGAGCTCTCTTTCATGACTATATGCTCTTTGAATTTGAGGTTTTGGTTATGGGTTAATCATGCTTATGCCTGTCTGTTTTTGTTTTCATTTTGTGAATTTGTGGAAGATCTGTGTTTAGACTTTGGAGTCATAGAAATGTTTCTCTCCCTCTCTCATATGGAAGTTGTATCCCTAGACTTATATAAAACTATGTCTCTCACATGGATTTTGTATATTGGGAGGTTCCCTCATATATAATAATACTCTCTCTCATGGATGTTGTTTGTATGAGTGTCATATGAAGCCTTATTATGCTATGGTTAGATTAATATTCCTCTCTCTGCCATGGAAGTTGTAGAATTGAAGATATACAATCTCTCTCTTGGATGTATAATTTATATTATACAATTCTCATTATACTTGTCATGTAAAAGGTGTAAGGGCATCTCTCTCTCTCTCTCTCTCCAGTTCTGTCATATTTTAATTCACTTTTGGTTGTGACCTTAATCATTTCTGTACTTGTTGGGGGTTATAACTTTCAAACTTCACCGACGTAACGTACTTCTTAAAGCCATTCAATGACTCTTAGCCTTGTGTATCCCCTAAAATTTCAATCTGAAGTGGCCTCTTCTTTTTTTGTTGTTTTAGCTTTGTACTTTTGATTCTGCTCCTTCAGTCTACATTTGTGTAGTAATTGTGGCTATAAATGCATACTTTGTGGCTTCTGTTTTCTCCTCTGTCCTAGAGATTTTCAAGTTCATTTTCTTATTCTTTTTAGAGCTCTGGACTCTTAGTATCATCAGATAATAAGATGCTCAGTACATTTATTGTGCTTTTCTGCATCTAAAAACACTAGTGTCTTTAGAATGAGAATTGATGAAGTGATGTGGGCTATTGAATTTGAGGCCCTGATTGTATTCATGCAACTGTAAATTTATCCTCCTACACCAGAATTATATATTATTTTCAGACTCTCTTTTATTATTTTATATGTTGAATGGAGACAGCTCCTTTTGTTTGGTCTGTATGTCTACTGATGGTCTGGGCTGTACCTCTATGCAATTATTGTATGCATATGGTGCAGTTTTCCTTTTTGTATTCATTTGCGTATTTCTCATAGCGCACTCATGGACGTTATACTATGGTTGGGAGTATTTGCACTCTCATGACCATTTGTTTCATTGTCAGCTTTTCTTTCTGTGGGGACCTTGTTGATCTCTCTCTCTCTCTCTCTCCTCCCCCTCCCCCCCCCCCACTGTGTGTGTGTGTGACACCCTGTGTCCACATACATATGTGTGCGTGTGTATGTGTATGTGTATGTGTATGTGTATGTGTATGTGTAGTGTGTATGTGTATGTGTATGTGTATGTGTATGTGTGCGTGTGCGTGTGCGTGTGTATGTGTGCGTGTGTATGTATGGATTATATTAGCCCCTTAAAACGGAGTTGGGCTTATATTATCCCCTGAAAACTTTTTCAGCAGCAACCTGTTGATATGAAGCTAATTATGCTTTTTTTTTTTTCTTTTTTTTTCTCTTTAATGTCTCAATTTTCCATTGTACTTCAGATGGATAGAGCCTCCATTCTGGGAGATGCGATAGAGTACTTGAAGGAGCTTCTACAAAGGATCAATGACCTTCATAGTGAACTCGAATCAACGCCTTCTGGTTCTTCACTGCCTTCTACTGCAAACTTCCACCCATTGACACCTACACCTCCTACTCTTCCATGTCGTGTAAAGGAGGAACTTTGTCCAAGTTCACTGCCTAGTCCTAATAGCCAACCTGCACGGGTAACATAACGGCCTCTCTCTCTCACACACACACACACACGCACAAACACATTTAGTAAGTTCAGTGAATTCTCACACCCACACACACATTTAGCTCTCTTTTCCTTATCAAACTGTTCAGTGGACATATAGCCAAACACACATACGCACACATTTAGCATTTTTTGCCTCGACAAACTCATAACTGAACTTTGCTTTTCTGATATCATTTGAAAGTGGTCTTGAATCTTTATGCTTCAAGTTTCCTCTCATGCATGGTTCTCTCTCATAGTTCTCTTTCAATATTATGATATCTAGATGACCTATGTCAAATCAAATCTTTTGCTCTCTTTTAATATCAATGGTGTATTTTGTTTGTGCATATATGAATATAGGTGGAGGTGAGGGTAAGAGAAGGGAGAGCAGTAAACATACACATGTTTTGTGCTAGGAGACCGGGCCTCCTCCTCTCTACAATGAGAGCGCTCGACGGTCTTGGGCTTGACATTCAGCAAGCAGTCATCAGCTGCTTCAATGGGTTCGCTTTGGATGTCTTTCGAGCTGAGGTACACTCCAAGAAAGTTCTACTTTTATTTCTGCATTTTTTTTCTTGAGGGTTACAATTTTGAGTACTTGGTAGGGGAATGATGGAAATTTGTTCAAAGAGAAATGGACGTTTGTTAGGTGTTGACACAATAGCATCGTATATTGGCCATTTTCGGGACACGATATATATTGTACACTTCAATAAATAAAAAACTCAAAAGAACATATGCTCATGTGGTAGCAAAGTGTACATTTACTCCCTCAGGTAAACCCTAGCTAAGAGTATTTTTAGGACCCCAAAATATGATGATGTGACCTACTCTCTAAGGGACCACCTGAAAAAGAACTTCAATATGCATCCTTGAACTGAATGAAAGAATTACACCCTAGTATTGTGCACAGACTGTCCAATTCTTTTGTGTTGAGGTATTTTTTAAAAGGAAAAAGTTTATATAAGGTTGCAACCTTACCTCCACTTCAAAAATATAGTTTTAATGTTGAAATACCCTTTGATTGATCATCTCGACATCGAGATGTATGACCATGAAAAATAAAAAGATTTTAAGTCTCGAAATAGTGCATTTTACAACGTATTATCTATACCGTCCATTTTCAAGATTTTCATATGTTTATAGATCTATTTGATTTTAACCATTTTTGAAATTTAAAGTTCTATAAATAGATATAGTAATAGATTTTGAGATAATCCTAAAAACATTTTATATCAATAATATATACCATGATAAAATTTGAAGGTGCATCTTACCTCTACAGCTACAGATGCATCTGTATGCCAACTGCACCCTTTCTACGCACTGATTCTACAACGTTGTTTCAAAAAGTTGATCGCTCAGCGCTTGGGCCATACCTGGGGCGTTCAGGAACCTGATTAGGCAGCCACCCCGCGGACCCGCCTAGGCGGCCACCCAGCGCCCAGACTTGTGTGGACCCGCCTAGGCGGCCACCCAGTGCCTAGACTTGGGCGGCCGCCCAGGTATTGCCCCCAGGCCAAAGGCGGAAAATCCACTCGGTTGGGGTATTTTTTGTCTTTTTTATATATATTAGGGATTTAAAAATGTGGGTTTTAGGTTCATTTGAAATCTAAAACTCATTAGAGCCCATCTTAGAGAGAGAAAGTTCCAAAAAAAACTAATTTTTGGCGATTTTTTTAGTATCGAAGGGCACCCAATGATATTAGATTTAATTTTTGATGTTTAATAAATCTATTGGGGTTGTTAAGAAGATTTTGAGTCTTTAGAAACATTTTTAAGGTAGAAGTTTGGAGATTGAGAAATCAAACTAAGTGATTTTTTTTTATTGTTTGTATAAATTGTATTATTTTGAGATGTCTTCTTCGAGATTTAATAGGAGTGGTAATCTTGGTTGGAAATATGACTACAACCCAAATTCTAATAATAAAAATTGCATAAAATACAAGTTTTGTGAGAAGGATATAAAAAAAGGCATAAACCGGTTAAAGAAACCTCTCTGTACAAAGGGGATATTGCCCCATGTAAAAACATTCATCATGCTGTTAGAGATTGTAGAATCCTTTTTTGATTCAATTCGTCTAGGCGTTGGGCGTTTTGGAACCCATAGGCCGCCTAGGACTCACCTAGCGCTTTTGAAACACTGTTCTACGGTGAAGTTGAAAACCGTAGATGAACAAATTCTCGTAAGGAGGTCATTAGCTTGAGGGAGAAAGTGTAAGTTTGCTCTCATGGGACATGATTTAAGCATTAGAAAAAACTATGGATATTGTTTTCTCTTTAGTATTTTGGTACTCATATCCAATATCCATCATCTATATTTACCCCGATTGTTCACAATGCGTAATTGTACCCGTTAAGAAAAAGGTGGCTTAGAAAGAAGAGAACGACTCATCTCCCAGGGCCTATGGATGAGTATAGATGGTCAATGTTGGGCCTGGTACGTAACGTGATAATCATACAGTCTATAGGATTTTTTATTTAATTTTATTTGTTTACATGACTGGTAAAATTCTTATGTGAGTATATTACACATAAAGACACCGTAAATTTTTTTATTATTCACAATTAAGGGGAAAGAACAAACCATGGTTCTGGGACATGCCGGTGTGTGTCTGAGTTTTGTGCACAACAAGGGGTACATAAAAAATTTGAAAAAAATTCGAACGAATAGTTAAATGTTGCATAATTCTTTTTATATGATTTGGCTGTTTTGGAAATGATTGGTAAGTGGTTTTTTGCCACTTTGTCCACAACTCGGGGTACATAAAAATTATGAAAAAATTCAAACAAATTGTTAAATGGTGCATAATTTTTTTTTATATGATTTGAATTTTTTTTGGAAATGATTGGTAAGTGTTTTTTACCACAATCCCTATTTTAATATTTTATTGTTTTGGATTTTTTTAAAATCTCTCCATCTATAAATCAGTTTTTTGGGGATCCATTTCTCCCATACTTTTTAAAGGTTATCTGAACGTTTTAATATTGCTTTTAGTTTTATTCTACTTTCCCATCTTCTTTAATGTTTCATTTTTTTCCCCCTTTTTTCCAAGCTTTTTTTGCCCGGTACAGGAGTTGGTCGAGTCCACTCGGACTCGTTGGAGTTACTCGGCTCGGAGCCCTTGGCCGAGTCGAGTTTCTGAAGTTTGGAACAAACAAAATGCACATTAATACGGTGTACTACGATTTAAACAATGATCATGTTGATGTTATAAACACCCTTTATATTTTGCTAATTTGAGTCTAGAAATGTAGATTTTCTAATGTGTGTATGTTCTTATCAGCAATGCAAGGAAGGCCCGGATGTATTACCAGAGGAGATCAAAGCAGTGCTTCTACATTCAGCAGGGTTCCATGCCACAGTTTAGTGTGGTGTGGTAAAAGTAGATAGAGACTAGTGCTTCTTCCTGCATTTTACTGAGAATCTGTCCATGGAGTTTAAGTGGGGCCATTAACTGTTTTAGCAGGCTATAGGAAGTTACTGAACTACCACCTATTTTAGAAATAAATGCATTTGGCTTCTTTGAATTTGATTGTTCCTGATTTGGCCGTGTTTTCTTCCCCCTGTTTTCTTCTTGCTCAATTATATTGAAGTACAAGAATACTGGTCTGAAGCCTCAAATGGACAAAATCCATGAAGTAACATGGAGACTTGAAATTAAAAAAAGAAAATATAAATAGTAACTCTGGAGTGGGGTTTCATGTAGAATGACAAGTAGGGGTGGAAGCGCCCAGGCCCGGATCTTAATATTGTCCAAGGGTTCATATGGGTCTGACCTGGTCCAGGTTGATCAACCTGGAACTGACCCGTAGGATGGGTCTGGTTTGAGTCAAAATATTAAAATTTGAAGTATATATTACTATATGAAAAAGTTTATATAAGGCAGCAAATTTACTTATAGTGGCTGTGTATATTCTTGTGGCTGCATACAGTCAACTTTGGTCGACCCGACCTGATGCAGTTATGTCCGCGTTAGACACAAAGTCGGCGTTTATTAGGTGGATCTAGATCCATGTTTTGTGCCCAACTCACTTTTATATATATTATATAAGTAGGATCTAGTTCTTATAAACTTTCTCTTGTACTTAGAGAAGATTATAGTTTTACAGATATCCTAAAAATAATTCAAAATAAAACTCAAATCCACAAAAAACCTATAATCCTTGATCTAGAAAATGAGCTAAATGAAGTTTGAAATGAACTTATAAATCTAAAAACCAGAGTATATGATCACTTAAACTACCAAATCACTTAAAGTATTTATTTAAGAGAAAAGAAAAATACTTTTTTCAAAAAATTCTTACATGATCACTCTTTTAAACAAAAAGGGAAGAGAAAAATATCAGTTTGTTACAACTGTGGGGAAATTGAACATTATAAAAATAAATGTAGAGTAAACAAAAAAATAAATGCTCTTGAAATAGACATTGAGGTCAAAAAGCAATTATTCAATATTTTATTAATTAAAAGGGATGAGTCTGAGGAATCCTTCTAGGACCCAAATTCTACAGCAAAGAGGAATATATGAGTTTGTCTAGAGTGAACAACCCCTCAAAATATAAAGGTTCAAGTTAGAATGGGTTGTGATGGGTGTATTTATCAAAACAATGATTACTTTTTTATTAAAAAATTATTTAAAGAGGTGACTTTACCATTAAGCAATGATAAATTTGAAATTTTCACAAAAATACAATGATATTTTTGAAGTTAGTGTCATGAAACTTTATTTGTAGAGTATTATTGTCTTTTAGTTAAAATTTCAACTTAACCCTATATAAAGATGATAAAAGTACTATTTGTCTTGTAATAATATTTACAAAATTGCCCCACAAAGT
>NW_006498507.1:2731681-2743675 GCF_000471905.2 Amborella trichopoda | reverse complement strand
GCATCCTTATATAAACTTTTTCCTTAAATCTTTGGTCATATGGTTGATAGCCTTTAGACCCATGAGCGGAATTGCTGCTGTATTTCACTTGTGGACATTTTTTGTAGACATTTTGTATTTATATATATATATATATATATATATATGAAAAAAAATTATATAAGGTTGCATCTTAGATTGTAGAATCGATGCACATAAAAAATTCAATAAAAAAAAAAACTAGTTTTGTTGGTGGAAAACTCTAGAATTGAACATCTCGATATCAAGATCTGTGGAAATGAAAAAAAAAAAAGATTTTGAGTCTAAAAAATAGTACATCTTACAACATATTATCTGGACTGATCATTTTAAGATTTTCATATCTTTATAGATCTACTTAATTTGAACCATTTTTTGAATTTGATATTTTATAAATAGAGGTTAAAATAGATTCTCAGGCCATCCTAAGAATTTTTTTTAGCAAAATTACATTTTATAACAAAATTTGGAGGTGCGCTTTACTTTGATTGTTTAGAGAGAGAGATTGGCCCTTGGGTGGTGAGTTCCAGGATGGTCCCATTTTCCTTTGTTTTTTTGTATATGCTAGGTCAACTTTAGGTAGGCAATATTCATAGAGCGAGAGAGAGAGAGAGAGTGTGTGTGTTGTGAGAAACTTAGAATACTGCAGAGAACTCTCTGTGTACTGATTGATAAAGAATATACAAGACCCGTATAAATATACGGCTAATAACAGTTCTGGATAGACACCAAAAACAATTACTGATAAATACTAACCAGACACCTATACCCATAGGTATCCATAATGTTGTGTATTGATATACATGATACATATGTACATAAGAGATATACACCGATACAGATATGTATCCGTATGGACACTGATATATATCAATACGCTAACAGTCCCCCTCAAACTCAAGATGCTTCGACACGAGTAGTGATCTTTAGATTGTTCAAATTGCTTGAACAACAAGCACAGATAGCGACAGATCTCAGGAATAGACGGCCTTAGGAGCAGCCTCACAACCGGGATTGAGTAACGAAAAACTCGATCAATATCAGACAAACAGGCCTTCGAAACATTCAGGATCGAGTAATGTGATCATCAAATAGGAGGCCCGTGGAAAAGCCAACAAAAATCAGCAGCAGGTCAATAGTGGGACATTAGATTTGGAGTTGAGAATAACAAAATCTAAAATACATCAGAGAGTCGAAATACGACTCGACAGAGAGACAAGTCGAATAATCAAAACACGACTCGACGGAGAAACAAATCAGAGAGTTGAAACACTACTCGGTAGAGAGAAATCAGATAGTCGAAAACATGACTCGATGGCTGTTTTGCACACGACTCGGTAGAGAAAAATTAGTGAGTAAAAAACACGACTCGGTAGCTAGATGGTGCAGATCGGCCTTTTTCAGAGGCCATTTTCATATGTAGATTTAGAGAAGGGTTTTAGATCCGGATCAACAAGGGTATATTATCAGAGGGGAGCACGACAGCAATGGTTTAAAAAACAAAGAAGATTCAAACGTGAGGAGAGGATCATAGTTACCAGTTTCGCTCTCTAAATTTGAAGGAGCTAGCGAAAGAGATGCTTCCAGAGCAATTGTTCAAGGCTTAAACCGTACCAGTGATGGCTCCACCATCGCCAAACAATAGCCTTCAGAAGATATGAGATCGAGTAATGAAAAACTTGATCATAAGACGGAATCGAGTAAACTTGATCATCATACAGGATAAAGTAACGGAAAACTCCATCATCCATGGATTAGGGGCCAAACAGAGACCGAGCCATCCTTGGCTGCTGAGACAAGCAAAGAGTCATCATCCGAGACAGCGAGGTGGGTTATCGGAGAGCAATGAGCAGAAAAGCAGCGGAGCAGTTTTCTGGAGAAATCAGGTGGTTTTCTAGTGATATAGGAGTGGATTTGGCCAGAGAAGCCAACGGAGAAGAGTTACTGGCTATCAGAAGTGGCGGCCATAGAGAGTACCAGCTCTGGAGTGGGAAAAGAGAAGGAAGGAGCGGGAACACGGAAAACCAGAAGAGAGAGAAAGAGGGGTAAAATCTAGAGGAAAATCAGAAGATAGAGAAAGAGGGGTAAAATCTAGAGAGAGAAAGCTTAGAGACATAATTGTAGAGATAACTGCTGCGCCAAAGATATTAGAGATTATTAGATAAAGAGAGGGAGTTCCAATTGATCAGAGAGAATTGATTGGCCGGACCTAGCTTCTAGAGATAGAAAGAGGAAGTTCTAGAGAGAGAACGAGGTGTGTCTGATTTTTCAGGCCCAAGAGAGAGAGAGATGATACCCACAGAGAGAGGTAGATGCAGACGAAATTTTCAGAATGAATATGAGCCAACAACAGGGCAGACGGTCTTGAAATTTCCCGACCTCAGATATGAGGTTGACGAGCTCAGATCTGAGCTGGCTCTGGTACCATATGAGAAACTCATAATACTGCAGAGAATTCTCTTTTTATTGATTGATAAAAAATATACAAGACCCATATAAATATACGGCTAATAACAGTTTTGGATAGATACCAATAACAGTTACTAATAAATACTAAGTAGACACCTATACCCATAGGTATCCATACTGTTGTGTATTGATATACACGATATATATGTACCCAACAGATATATACCCATACACCCATATAGATATGTATCCGTATGGACATCGATATATATCAATACGCTAATACTCCTAGGTTGTCTCCATTTTCCTTTGTTTCTTTGTAACTGGTGGCCAACTTTAGGTTAGCTATATTTCAGTTCATCACACACAATTGTTACTTTAAAACTTTATGGTGTTTGAGCAGGTGTTATTTAGACAGTTTGTCTTAGGCTTAGTGTTGCATGTTAATACATTGATACATTACAATCAATTCTATCTTATCCGAACTCTTTAGTTTGGGTTTAGTATCGCATGTTGACACATATAAAAACTTGAAGACACTTAGGTCATATGTAAAATAAAAAGTTATCAAACGGCATAATGGGAAAATTTAAACTAGCTTCATCTTGAGTTGGCACTTTTTTTCACTAGAACAATAACAAAACTTCATCAGTCGTGAAGGTTGTACATTGAGCTCCCTAAAGAATTGTGTGAATTAAACCACGCTCCTGCCAAAAGAGGACTCATAAAATCATCCCTGAACCCCAACATGCATAGTATTACTTGTGAGCCCTCTCTGTCATGCATCTTTGTGATCTAGTCTTTGCTAGCACATCAACTTCTTGATTTTTCTCTCTATGAGAAAAAGATATGGAGACTTATGGCTTCATTGAGAGTGTGACCCTTAATTGAGCAGAATAGTAGACCAATATTCATATAACCAACTCCAATTCATTGGGAAAAGGCTTTGACGACGATAATGCCGGTCTCTGAGTCTGCAAAATTTTGTGTGGGCTAACAAACCAAGCAATGACATTTGTTGAATCTCCTTCAATAATCACTCTATCGTGTTATTGTTGCAACCTAATCACCTCATGTCTAAATGCCATTAACTTTGCCTCATCTACTGAGAATGATGGTAAATGTCTAGAATAAGTTTGCAGTGTCTATCCCATATGGTTCCTCAGCAACTCCCTTGGAGCATACACCCCATATGCCTGATTTCTTTGTTTTCTTGTGGCTAAAGAAAGTAAGAACTCTCATAGTGGTTGTGAAATCCTCCCTAGGTACCCTCAAACTCCTTTTGTGGCTTGGCCCCATGTAAATGTAGAGCTCAAAATCAGATTTTTTCGTCCCCCTGTAATGAAGGCATATGTTTGCAGCCAAATTTAGATTAATCAGCAAAGAATCCAACCCCAAATCGCAGTAGTAAAAGGGTAATGAATGAATAAATGATCATTTGTTTCTTCCTCGCCTTTGCAAACAAGGATATGTTTGCAATAGTTACTCCTCTCTTCCTCGTTGCTGAATGGATGATGATCCATCTCAAACAACCAGCCATGTAAATGCTTTAATTCTATGGGATACTCTAATGTACCAGATTCTGTTAACTCTTGGGATAATCTGGAAATAGCAATTTCGGCTTATCAAATCGTTTAAAGACTTCACTGCGAACACTACATCCGGATTAAGCTCCCATGCTATGCAATCCTCTCTTGTCGGAGAGTAGAGATAATTTTATAATAAACCTGAGAGTCAGCGAAGGGTGGAGCCAGTTTCTGTTGAGCCAATCCATTTGGAGCTCCACAAACAAAGTTTTTGCACCATTCCCAACCAACACTGTATCATAGGTATGAAACAAAGACCTTCTTGACTCAATCCCTTTCCATATACTGGAAGCTGCATCATTCATGTTTTATTTCTTAGTTAAAAATCTTCCCCATCCAACCCATATTTTTCTCATAACTTTCTTCCATAACTGATATGGTCCGAAGACAAATCTCCACCACCATTTGTAAGTAAGGAGGTTAAAGCCTTGGATCCCTAATCCATCGTCCCTCGATGAAATGCACATTGTGCTCCATCTTACTAGATTAAACTTCTTTCTCTTGCTTGAACTACTCCAAATAAAATTCCTCATCATTAGCTCAAGTTTTTTCAAAATCAGATTTGGAGCTCTAGATTGTGAGTAATAGTAGAACGGGAGATTGGATAAAGTTGCTTCAATCAAAGTGATTCTCCTGCCCATAATCTAGATTTTAAGAGTCCAGCGTATAGTCAAATATTTTTACCAATGGGTCCCAAATGGTTATGGTTGGGTCTAGCATCCAGCAAAGGGAGGCCCAAGTAATTTGTAAGGAGTCCTTTTCACATCCTAGCTCCCCAATTATCCGATCTTTCTGTAGATAATTTATCCCCATCATATTTATTTTAAAACTCAAAACTAGTTGATAACACTTAGGAAAAGCCGTAGGTTCTGAATTTGCTCAAGGGATGTTTCACAAAATAGTAATATGTCATCTGCATATTGCATATGAGAGATAGTTGGGACTTTTAAAAAACTTAGAAGGCCATTCGAAGACCCTTGTTGGTTACTTCGATGATCATCAAGCTGAAAGACCCTACTACTTTAGCGAAAAGAAATGGTGATAAGGGGTCACTTGCTAGATGCCCCTAAAGGCTTTCAAATACGTTTTGGAGTAAAAAAATTTCTTCATTTCTAAACAAGTCGTCCAATTTTGTTTAAACTTTGAAGTTCTCTCTTAATTGTCATTCTTCAACTTTGAGGCTCACTTGAATTTGTCTTTTTGGTTCCATGTGGCATGAGTGATCTTCTGTTAAATATCCCAGAATTTTGATTTACTCTAATTATTCAACATTTCCTTGTGAATTTGGAGTTTCTTTCCAATTATAGCGCTTCTCCAACCCTGAATTTGTGTATGTAAGTGCCCATGCATCCACCTACTTTATCAAAAGAACTTTTGAGGGTGTTTGTTCAATGCTATTAAGCATTCCATCTGGTGTTGGTTGTATGTTACTTCTGAGGGGCAGGGCATTATCAAAGTGCATATAGCTCTAAAATTGGATAATCTTTATCGTATGAACTTTGTTAAATGCCGACCGAGATCCTTGTGGATTTCACCTTCTTAGGGTGGCTTAAAATTTAATTTTGATGGTAGTTCTTTAGGGAATCCTGGATTGGCTGGTTTTGGTGGAGTAACGAAAGATTGGAATGGGGGATTATCTTTTCCTATGCTGGTCCTACTAGAGAGACCACGGCTAACCATAAGCTCGCCTTGAATGAAATTAGCTGGTGCAAGAGAGAACAAAGGAAAACCATGGGCACTTAGGTCTTTATGGCTGCAAATTCTCCAACTGATAGAATTGCTCCCAATCTCTTTCATGTCGATCGAGAGGTGAATTTTGTGGTTGATTCTTTGGCTAAATATGGTATTTCATGTCTTGCTATTGTGGTTGTTGATGATGTAATTTTGCCTTTATAATTTTCTTTCATCAATAAAATTTTGGTAACATCAGTATAAAAAAAATAAAATTTCAAGCTCCTTTCTCCACAAATTCCTCTTAATTCTTGTGTTTTATATTCATGCCCCCGCCCAACCCCACCTCTTTTTTGTCTTTTTTATGTGTCTAGCTGTAATGTCTGTGTTAAGCTAATAATTTTCCAAAAAATTAGATGCTTCGAGTACTTGAAGACGCAACACTTCTACAGGCTAATCAAGATTTTAAAACACTAAAAGCTCGGACCTCACCCACTCGTCGTAGTCAAATTGGATGAATCTTGGAGTCAGGCGTAGCCTTTATCAAAAAAGAAAAAACAAAAAACAAAAAGAGAAAATAGAGAAAAGTAGTAAAAAAAATGTATAAAATCAAATATTCAAACCTATTTGATTTAAATTAAGGGTGCGATTTGTATATAGTATATATTATATGTAATATAATATAATATAAGATATTTATATATTATATAATATAAATTACGTAAATAAAATAAATATTATTTATTAATATTATGTATTACATATAATATATATTCAATATATATTATATAATATAAATTACATTAATAAAGTAAATATAAATATATAATATAATTTAATTATGTAAATAAAATAAAATATAAATATATAATATAATATTATATTATATTATATAAAATTATGTTATAGTAATATTATATTAATATTAATAATACTAATATTATGTATTTATATTACACATAGTGAATAGTGAACAACAAAAACACTTTGAAAGATTAAATTCCGATCTCCCAGAATTTAATTCTCGTATTTTAACAAAAGAATGAGAACTTTGTTTAAATGTTTCAAAAAAACAAAGGCTCCCTTAAAAGTGTGAATTTCAAGAAAAAAAAACTTCCTCTGTCTCTCCACATAAGTCTTCCTCTTTTTTCATAAATTTATCTTTTTCAAGATTTTACGATGTTTCAAAAATAAGAAACTTCCTCTCTCTCTACGACCCACCTCTCTCTATCTCTTCCATATCTTCTCCTTCTCTATCATGTGTTGGGATATAGATATCTTGGGTTCATATTGATATACATCACTATGGATGTATATGTTTATATATCTTGATATATCAATATGGATGTATATGTATATATTTCTTGATAAGATTAGGTATCTAGAAGATAGAGACTATGTTACTTGGTTATCAAGTTATCGTACTATAATTATCTTCTCTAATCGTGTGATTGTCATCTATATAAAGAAGAACTTATTGATGTAAACATTAATCCAATTTACTGAAGATAAAGTCGGTTGGGGCTTTGGATCCGTGGACGTAAGGTTTCGGCCTGAACCACATGCCTGAACCACATAAATATTGTGTTCTCTTTACTTCTCTCTCTATTCTCCATTATACTCCCACAAATTCTAACGTGGTATCAAAGCAATAGACTCATCAGCTCATATCTGATATTGAGAAATTTCAAGACCATCTGCAATCACCGATCCTTGTTGATGTGTTGGTAGCAGGACCTCTATTCTCCCATGATGTCAGAAGATCGAGTTGGTAAAAAGAGCGAGAGAGATGTGATGGTGATTCCAGGGTTCCCTGTGAACGATGGCGATGTGAAGCGAGTGCTGAATATTATCCAGGGTTCCTTGTCTCAAATTTAGATATCTTGGGTTCATATTGATATACATCACTACCGATGTATATGTATATATCTCTTGATAAGAATGTCTATATATAAGGATATCTATATAGAAGATAGAGACTAAGTTACTTGGTCATCAAGTTATCATACCATAATTATCTCATATAATTGTGTGATCTTCCTTTATATAAAGAGGAAATTATTGAATTAAACATTAATCCAATATAATGAAGATATAGTCAATTAGGGTATAATGAAGATATAGTCAATTAGGGCTTTGAATCCGTGGACGTAAGGTTGGGGCTTTGGATCCGTGGACGTAAGGCTTCGGCCTGAACTACATAAATATTGTGTTCTCTCTACTTTTCTCTCCATTCTCCATTATACTTCCACGAATTCTAACATCACGTAATCTCTATCTCTCTCTTCTAGAAGAGAGAGAATATCTTCCACAACCTCTATAGAATAAGTTCATTTCTTAATTCACGACACGTGTCCACCCTTTAACTCTGGCTTAATAATGTAGTATAGTATAATATAGATATAATATTTTTTTTTTACCAATATCATTACTTTTATTCAATTACGAAAAAGAAATTACATCATCAGAAACTTTTATTCAATTACGAAAAAGAAATTACGTCATAAAAAACTAAAAGAGCAGAAATAGAAATTCCCCCCTTACAAGAAAGTTGGCTACATCATTACCCTCTCTATTAACACGAGCGAAGAGCACCATTTCATTAGCAGCCAAATCCTAATATAGATATAGATATTAAGAACAAAATGGCAATTAGAAAACATGTTGAGCCCCCTGCTTCCTCCATTCCATATTGAGCCTAGCATGTTCAATAAATATTTAGGAAAATTATTGAAATTCAGAAGTGACGTGGTATTCAACATTTTGCATATTTGCAATTATTTCAACTCATTATCATGCATCTTTTGATAGGAATTTTGAAATTATATTATATAATATGTGTAAAATTTGAAATTTTCATGTCCATAGGTATCTGTATAAATTTCTCAAAGATTAGTATGTTAGATAAAGACTTTTACACCCGGTACGTATAAAATCACCGGGTGCTGGAAATTTTTGGGGAAATTCGAAGGCAAGTACAAAATAAACTCTTCACTATATTTTGATTATTTTCCACAATTTTTGAGAAAAGATTTGTATTTTTTTCCACATTTGTTAGAAAAGATTTGTATCACATGGCTCAATGCTCTATGGCGCTTTTATCCCGTGTTTCACTACTGGGTCCGAGTCCCGAGTAGTTGAGCTCGGCATGTTGGCGAGCCTGAGTTACTCCAAGTTGGATGTCCTATTTGAAAATATTAAAAAGAATTTAAAAAATAGAAAAAAAATTACAAAAAATAAAAAATTTATTTGTGATATGTTTTTTTATGTTTTCTACCATATTGGTAAAGACTGGAAATTGTTTTGATCATAAATACTTATTTTCACAAATTTTTATTAGTTTTTGTTTATTTTGAAAAAACTTGAATCACAAGTTGATTTTTTTAAATCTATTCTTTTTCCTACTTTTTTAACTTTATTTTGAAGAATTGGTTTAAAAAGTGGATCGGTGACCCTGATCGGGCACATCAAAAATCGATCTGGATCGGTAGGCGATCCGGATCGAGAATTGGGTGAATCGGTCAGAATAAAGCTTCAAAAAAATCTGAAAAAATTATTAAAATTCATTATAAATATTATTTTTTAGGAATTCAATAAGAAATGAGGGTACTCCATTAAGAATTTTCACGTTTTTGCATGAATATGCGAATATTGATATGTTCTTTCCCTGCATGAGCTACTATTCAGCATTTAATTTACATCACACAAAAGGATAAACAAAGAATTATCATGGAATAAGTATATCAACATACATGGACTACAATAAAGCATACAATTAGTAACATACGATCTAAAAATAAAATGACAGACGACGTTATTGTTCTTCTTGGTCACGCTGGTGCCATTGATTGAATTCGTTTGACAATTCATTGATTCGATCTAAAAACGAATCATCGATATTAGCAGGCATCAGACTATACCCAAATCCTTGAGCGTTAGTGTTTTGTTGTGTTCCCAATCCAAAATCCTCGAAGCTTGTCCATCCTTCATGCTCACCTACACTGTCGTGCTCATCCCTACACTGTTGCTGTTGGGACTCGATATGTGAATAATATGACTGGGATAGGGTGGCCTCAAAATCATCGTCTCTCTCATTTTCTCTTAGACCCCCTTCCCACTCTCCCTCATTAGGTACAATATCACCGACATCTCCGACGAATTGTGGATACGTTGGCTGGCTGCTTCTTCTTTCATGCTGCTCATCACCTTCTTCAAGATCTTACTCACCGATAGCCTCAAAGAACGCTCTCTTATACAACACTGGCTCCTCCTCTTCTACTACCCATTGGTCTGCTGTGTCTATGACAAATATTGTGTCTAAGTCTATTGGCCCATAGTCTTCAAGCTTCCTTCTTATTTGTCGCTCTCGGAGGTTTAAATTATAATGAACGTACACTAGTTTATGAAGCTTCTCAGAAGCAAGTCGATTCCTCCTAGTAGAGTGCAACCATTGGAACGTACTCCAATTGCGCTCACAGCCAGTAGCAGAACATATTTGGGAGAGCACCTTGATTGCTATCCTCTTGAGGTGATGTGCATCAGTACCATATATCTCCCACCATTCAGCTGGATTAAAATGTAAAATGCATTGTAAGGGCAAGAACAATTCATAAGATTAAATATATGAATGAACAAAATATTAGCGAGGGGATAACTTGGATTCATCATAGTTCGAGAATTTCTGGTAAGTCTAGTTCCGAAGGATCCTATAGCATCGCTATATATAGCAAGCTAAAACAAATATATTACGTTTTAGTGCATTATTCCTCACAAATATAACAACTCAATGAAGTTCTTACCCAAACATTAAATAGTGCCTCTTGTATTGCTATTACTTAGTCTCGATGGCTTCTCTCCAATCTTGCAATAATGTATATGACCCCTTCCATAATCTTGTGGGGATGTTCAGGTGTCAAATAGAAAAATTTTGGGTTGAAGTAATAATGCATAATATATAGATAGAAAAATGTCATTTACAATTTCATAAAAAAATGATTTAAAATGAAACATTGTAATGATATAAATATATATTTACCAGCATAATGAATTGGACGTCCAAATTGGGTGTTCCACCTCCTTTCTATAGTCTCGATCACTTTGCTAACAAAATTATACTTCTCCCCAATAGCTGATTCGCCCTCTCAATACCTTCATAAAGGATACCCATGGTAGTTTTCTTGTCAGCATCCATCATTCTTAACACTGTGACCAAAGGGGCAGTGGCCTCTACAACACTGGAATATCGAGACCAGAACCGCCTATTTGAGACTATGTTGTCCACTTTTATACCGGTACTGGACTTCCAGAAGCGGTCATTTAACCGCTCTTCACAGGTAAACAATCTCTTTAATGCACCTTTAGATTCTCGAATGGAGTCCACACCTAAGTAATCGGTCGCAAAGCGGGTTATGGCAGACCTGATTATCTCTTTCTTAGAGTGTTCTCTAAACAAAAATAAAATTTTAGAGTGATTGTATATAAATCTCGACATCAACCTTGCTTCCTCTAGAGTCTCCTTCACAATTTTGATCTCACCGATCTCCTCTAACATAAGATCGATGCTGTGTGCAGCACACGGGGTCCATACTAGATGCTTCATCTTATCCATCAACTTGTTGCCCGTAGAAACACATGCACGCGTATTATCCGTAATAAATTGGACTACATGCTTATCTCCCACCTCCTCCACTATCTGATCATATAGTCATATGTAGAAGTTTGCATCTTTCTTCGTCCCTGATACGTCTTTGCTAGACAAAAAAGCTGTACCTTTTGGGGAATAAGCCAAGAAGTTTAAAAACTCCTTTTTACTAATTTTATTCGACCGACCATCACTCATGAGAGTAATGCCTATCCTTGGCCAACTCTGTTTATATTCTTCAATCCACTTTGTAATTTCCTCTACCTCTTCATCTAATATTGGCCCACTGAGCTCATATGCCGTCGGGGGTTTTACCCAGAGCCCGACTCTCTGGATTGCACTGACCATAGGTGGAAAATATAAGTTATTGGCTACATCAAAGGGAATCCCTTTATCGTAAAACCATTTACCAACATATCTCCCCAACATGTTTCTTGTACCTTTAACCATACCTTTTAGGGTCATCTGTTGTGACTTAGGCTTTGAGAGAAATGGGTCTTTACGACCATGACCTGCAATTCTGGTACTCCTAGGTAACCTAGAAACAATTTCTTCAACATCTGATTCTCCTTGATACATATTGCCACCAATCCCTCCATACATATTTGAGTTGGGCCCGCCATACATGTCTGAGCTAGGCCCACCATGCATGTCTGAGCTAGACCCACC